>JBCEWC010007700.1:0-21050 GCA_038996855.1 Solanum aculeatissimum | reverse complement strand
AGCCTCAAACTATGTCGAGGCCCCGCTTATCTTATGTAGAGGCTTGTTGGACAAACTAAACTCTTGTACGTTGGATTTATTGTTTGGATGTTATGACTATTGAGATATTATGGTTTATGAGCTTGATTATGGAAATGGTACTTGATTATGCTTATGACATGATGGTGGGATTGTATGTTGACTATGTGCTTATGAGGAAAGTCCCCTAACCTGGAATGCCCCCATAGCTTGAGTCCTACTTACCTGCCCCTTAGAGAAAATTGTTATGTGCTATGTGATTCATGTTCATCCCATTCCCGACAACATCCCCATAGCTTGAGTTCAAAGCACGTTTCCCTTAGAGCTTATGTGTTATGTGTTTACTTCCGCGCTTCCGAACCGATGATGTGTGTGATGATGCTTTGATGGCTTGATCGAGGACGTTTGGGTTCTCTTTCGCCATGTCACATCTAGGCCCCCTTTCGGGTCGTGACATTATTTTTGCAAGTTAGCCAAAAATGTTTAATCACCAGATAACTGTCACATCTAAAATTCGGGTGTGATGACACTCTCCTAACCCACCAAGGCAAGTCAGTCCAAACCTAAACAACATAACATAATAGTAAAAGAGGAAGATAAATAGTCTGATATGATAGATAAGCATAAGAAATCAAAAGCTACAACCATCCCATAACTGATGTCACATGTACAAGCCTCTAATGTCAAAATACTCAAATGAAATACAAGTCTCAATATTCGGTCCTCAAATAAGAAAATATAGAATAAAATCCTCGAAGATCTGTAGAAGATACAAGAAACTACCTCACGAGTGATCTTGAAATGAAGGAAGGTAAAAAGGGGGACTAGACTCACAACCTACAAAAATATAGCAAGGGGTGAGAACCAAACAATAGGGTACTTAGCAAAATGGAAATTAACCTAAAGTAAAGCAATGAAGAACACAAGTACTCCTATCCACCCAACCACATACCTTCGAACTACACACCTGCACTCAGAAAAGTTCCAGCACAATACAATATACATAGACAATATACACATCTCATAGAATAGTGTCTCAAAATATTCAACAGGTATAGTAAGTCAACAATATACTAGATCTCCAATAATACAAGTAGTATCAATGTATTCACAATTCCACACTCATCACATATAATAATATGAAAGAGGTAAATGATACGAGATGGAGTGGATGCCATGATGCATGCCTATTCTATGATACACATCCTCTGATAAACTCAAACCGAAAACCACAGAGGCCTCATGTGGACCATGTATCGATTGGAACCATTTTCTTTGGCGTTTACTTTTATATCTAGCCGAAACTATTTTCCTTAGGCTTTTTATTTTTTCTTTCTTTATTTTTTCTCTTGTCGGAACCATCATTTCTCTTCGTCTTTTCATTTCTATTCTTTCTTTTCTTTTTCTCTAGCCGAAACCATTTTTCTTCGGCTTTTTAACAATGGATCATCAAACAAACATATAATAATAGCATTTTAGTCATGTCCATGAAAATATAATTTGCAAGATGTCCATTTGAATCATATATCTCAACAATCAAAATCGAGTAACTCACAAGTGCACAAGTATTCACATTATAACTTCAACATCATCACAATCTCAATATCAACATCAACTAATTCACAAGTCAATTTTCAACATATGAATAGTTACTCAATCTGAAATCTCATAATCAAAGCCTATGATGATACAATTCTACCCCAAGCACTTAATTTTTACACATAAGAGCATACAAGGTTCAATCATACTTAAAAAAAGGTTAGAAGTCCACTTGCCCTAGAAAAAGCCTCAAATCAAGTCAAATCCAAAGCTTTCCCTGTTCTATGATACTCCAAATCACTAAAATCTATTCAAATATAGCATCACAATAACATAACAAATCTAATGACAATAAAATCAATCAATTCGAACAAAAAGGGTAAAATGGTTTTAAAAACATTCATGTCGAAAAAAGTAGCCAACATCTAAAAATTAATACGTAAAACGTTTCCCAAGTATTAAGGAGTTTAGCATTGAAAACCATTTCGAAAATGGAATTGAAATGAGGTAGAAATCATCAATTTAGTATTAGGAATCAAGTTCGAAAAATCCCAAAATTATAAGTTAAAAACATAATTTAATCAATCGAAATCAATGAAATAGGTTACAAAATAGTTACCCAATAGATGTTCCTTGAAAAATCTTGAAGAATCTCCCATATATGAAACTTGGAATATTAAAAATATTAGAAATTAATTAAATCCTTCATTTAAAAGTTGTCATTGTTCCGACACTTTTTGTTCTTCATGAACACAGGGAAATACCTGTAAGCACGGAGACAAGAGGTCACTAGAGCTCTGTGAATGCGGAGATCACTCCCGCGAACATGGAGGTCTGGGATTGATAGCTCTGCGAACGCGGGTCCTTCTCTCGCGAATGCGGAGGTCTAAACTATTTGACCTCCGCGAACGTGAAAAAGGAACATAGATGCACTAGAAACAACTAAAAACCAGCAAAACACAACATAGAAAATCAAGAAATGGATCCTCGGGATTCATTCAAAACCCTGTGAAAACAAATCAAACATGAAATCCTATCTAAAATGATATTCTGGACTTAATTGAACCGTCAAAATTCTAATTTGGGACCTCCTTGGACCAAAACCCGAGAAGGATCGTTTAAACTAGTTTAGGACTCAAATACTCAAAATAATTTCAGAAATTCTAAAAATTACAATAAAGTCATTTCTAGTGTTAGTTTCACCACCTGGAACCATTGAAATTGACAAAATTTTAATTTGAACTTTCGAACTCTGAATGTTGACTAAAGTCAAACTATGAGCCAAAAATCAACTGAAAATGCAACTTTGAGTCCAAAATCTTTTTTTTTGGCTTCAAATTCAGTTCTGCAAGTTCTCGTAGGCCAGATTCAATATTTCGAAGCTGATGGAATTGACAAAATCAATTTTTGACACTCAAAACAAGATAACCATAAAACTCAAAATTTCTAAATTTTTGCCTTTAAAAACTCTTTCTTTAGCAATACTCCAACTTTTTACAAGATTTTCAAAACCTGACTTTTAGACTTAACAAAAAATGATCCAAAACAACTTTTGGGAAGAGCAAAATGGTAATTTTATCAAGAATTCTAAAATTAATCTTCGAGGTCATTACATCATCCTCTATTAAATATAATGTTCATCCTCGAACATGAGATAAGGAACATACCTGAAGGCTTAAAAAGCTCGGGGGTATCGAGCACACATATCAGTCTCCATCTCCCAAGTAGCCTCACTCTCAAGCCTCCTCATAAGTCATATTTGGGCTCAATTAAACTAAATCCATGGAAATAACATGAAATTCATCCAGAATGTAACGTCACAGCATCAAGACATGAAACACAGGATGAACTAAAGACAAGTTGGGTGGCAAGGCAAATCTATAAGCTACCTCTCCCACTCTATCCAGAATCTCAAAAGGACCAGTATACCACGGATTGAGGTTTCCCTTCTTCCCAAATCTCATGAAACCCTTCAAGGGTGAGACCTTTAACCATACTATGTCATCAACCAAGGACTCCAAGGTTTTAACCCGTCTGTCAGCATAGCTTATTTGATGATTCAAGGCTGTCACCAACCTACTCTGAATCAATTGCACCCACTCTAGATCATCTCTCAACATATCTACATCCACACCTATGTACTCTACCGCTACTGTGTCAAACCATCAGATAGGTGATCTACACCTCTGGACATACAAGGCCTCTAAAGGAGCCATCTAAATGCTGAAATGATAACTATTGTTATAAGAAAACTTTGCCAAGGATAAGTGTTGATCCCATCTGGCGCCAAAATCAATAAAACATGCCCAAAGCATATCCTTCAATACTTGAATGGTCCTCTCAAACTGTCCACTGGTCTAGGGGTGAAAGGTTATACTTAGATTCAAACGGGTACCCAAACTATACAGTAAGGCTCTCCAGAAGTGAGATGTAAATAACAAGCCACAATTCAATACAATGGACACCAGAACCCACGAAGTCTCACAATCTGACTAATATAAAGCTGAGCTAACTTCTCAACTATGAACTTCACCTTAATTGGAATGAAGTGGGTAGACTTGGTCAATCGGTCCATCACTACCCAAATGGACCAAAAAACACCAATTGTGGGAGGTAAGCTAACTACAAAGTCCATGGCGCACTCCGAATTCCACTCGAGAATGGGCATCCTCTTAAGCTCTCCACCTAGCCTTAATTGCTCGCATTTGACCTACTGACATGTCAAGCATCAGGCCACAAACTCTAATATATCTCTCTTCATGACACATCACTAGTAATGCTGACCTAAATCATGATACATCTTAGATGTCCCCGGGTGAATAGAATTTCTAGCACAATGGGCCTCCTCTAGGATTAATCTGATAAAATCACCTACCTTAGGTACACAGATTCTGCCATTGATCCTCAATACACCCTCAGAATCAAGTTTGTTTTCCTTAGCCTCCTCTCTAATCACCTTGTCACGAACCTTACATAGCTTCTCATCCTCAAACCATCGACTCCTAATCTGATCCATCAAGGAGGAATGAGACTTCAAGCGAGCAGGTACACCATCATCCTTAGAAATCTATAATCTCACTAATCCATTAGCTAACCTTTGAATATCTCTAGCCAAGGGTCCCTACTCCACCCGAATAGTTGCAAAACTCCCCATACTAGAAGCCTTTCTACTCAAACCATCTTTTACCACGCTGGCCTTACTCGGGTGATATAGGATAGTCACATCATAATCCTTTAAAATATCAATCCGCCTTCTGTCTCAAGTTTAGGTCTTTCTGGCATAATATGTATTGTAGACTACGATGATCAATGAAGATGTCACAGTGAACCCATAAAAATAATGCCTCCATAACTTGAGTCACAAACACGATAGCTACTAACTCCAAGTCGTGGGTGAGATAGTTCTTCTCATGAGTCTTCAATTGTCTACAACCATAAGTTATCACCTTTCTCTTTTGCATCAAGACTCCACCCAAACCAACCCAAAAAGTATCACAATACACCGTGAACTCAACACCTTCCTCTATCAAAGTCAATATAGGAGCGGTGGTCAACAATAAATTGAGCTTTTGGAAGCACTCCTCACTCTCATCTGACCGATGGAATGGAACATTCTTCTAAGTGAGCTTGGTCAATGGAGCTGCTATAGAAGAAAATCCTTGAACAAATCATCTGTACTAAAAAGTTAGGCCTAAAACGTATGAATCTCAGTGGCAGATGTAGGTCTAATCCAACCTAAAACTGCCTCAATCTTTGCTGGATCAACCTGAATACCCTCTCTAGACACAATATAACCAAAAAATGCCATCAAACTCAACCAAAAGTCACACTTGGAAAACTTGGCATACAACCTTTCTTCTCTAAGCCACTGAAGTGCAATCCTCAAGTGCTGCCCATGATCCTCTTTGGTCTTGCAGTAGACCAATATATCATTGATGAAGACAATAACAAAGGAATCCAAATATGGTCAAAATACACCATTCATCAACTCCATAAATACGGTTGGGGCATTAGTCAACCCAAATGACATAACAAAGAACTCATAGTACCCATACCTTATTTGAAAAGATGTCTTAGGAATTTCAGAAGCCCTGATCCTCAACTGATGATATCTGAATCTCAAATCAATATTGGAAAACACGGATGCACCCTGAAGCTTGTCAAATAGATCATCAATTCTAGGAAAAGGATACTTATTTTTTACTGTTACTTTGTTCAGCTATCTAGAGCCAATACACATTCTTATAGACTAATTCTTCTTCTTCATGAATAAGATAGAAGCATCCCAAGGAGATATACTAGGTCATATGAACCCCTTACTCAAGAATCTTGGAGCTGCTCCTTTAGCTCCCTTACTTAACCAAAGCCATACAATAGGGAGAAATAGAAATTGGCTTAGTGCCCGACTCAAGATTAATGGCAAAGTCAATATCCCTTTCAGGAGGGACTCTAGGAAGGTGTGAAGGAAACACATCAACTAACACCCGATCAATAGGAATCCATCTGTGGTGGCTTAACACTGGTATGTAGAATAAAGGCCAAATAAGACAGATAACCTCGATCTACTAACTTTTGTGCCTGAATATATGATATAACTTTGTTGGGATAGGACCTACTCAAACCTCGCCATACAATACCCAATCTACCTGAAATGGCCAATATCACCATTTTAGCATAGTAATCTAGAATATTCTGATGTGGAGAAAACTAATCTATCCCCAATATAATATCAAAATCAATCATATTAAGAATAATCTTGTCAACCCAAGTCTTATAACCTGATAAAGTCACAAGATAGGATCAATACATTCGATCCACTACTAAGGGCTCACTTACTGAGCTCAAAACATGAACAAGCACAAACATAGCATTGCAAGGCAAGTCAAATCCCAAGGAGAAATATGCAGTCATATAAGAATAAGTAGATCCAGGATCAAATAACATAGGTGCAGGGCGATGACAAATTAGAACAATATCTGTGATCACAATATTAGAGGCCTCAACCTTAGGTATACCCAAAAAAGCACAACAATAGCCACCCTAACCTCTACTAGGAAACGTTATCCCTTTACCACCTAAATGGGCAAAAATATCACCTTTACCCCTAGCATGTCAAACTCTATCAGTCTAACCTCTATCCCGACCCCTAGTTTGTGGGGCTGAACCTCTAGCTGGTGGTGTTGGATCTCTAACTAGTGCTGCGAAGTAAGATTGGTGGGGCCTATAATGAGTTTGCATAAGGCACTATCTAACCATGTAATCTAGATATCTGAAGCCATAACATGATCTAGGTATGGGCGGCTTCTATGAAGGAACAAGAGGAATATTGTAGCCACCTCGGCCTGTAGGCCTCTGCTGTGAATCGAAAGAACTCTAACATGAGCTATAAGAATCATGAGGGCCTTATCCTCCCTCTAAAGCTAGAAATAATGCATTCCATGATGTTGATATGGTCCTCCCTCTCTAGGCATACCTCTGCCTCTAGATGAGGCTCCCGAGTACTATCTAGATGTACAGACCTTTTTGGGGTCCCCAAACTCCTCTATCTGCATGAGCTCTGCCTCCTTAACGGTACTAACAACTAATTGAAATGATGCCCATCTCTAGATACCTAAAATACATACTATGTGATAGAATATGCCAATCCTCTCATAAAATGGTAGACTCTCTCTACCTCATTAGGAATAATAGTAGCAGCATGCCGAGCCAACTAACAAAAATGAACCTCATACTCTGAAATAGTCATAGTGCCCTATCTCAAACTTTCAAACCTCAGATGGATCTTCTCACAGACACTCCAAGGAATACATTTATCATAGAAGGCACTAAATAACACCTCCCACGTCATCGAGCGAGACCCACCTGGAAGAGATCCTGAATAAGTCCTTCACCACTCCCTGGCTAGCCCATAGAGCTGAAGGGTAATATATCATACACCATGAGTCTGTATAAATCCAACAACATCCAATAACTCTAGATAAGTAGTCAAAAACTCGTATGCATGCTCAGTCTTCCTACCCTAAAATTAAGGTGGGTCCATCTTTCTAAACTTCTTATATCTGCGTTGTTCATCATCAGTAAGGGCAATTACTAGAGGAATCTCAATAATGGGAGCTGATAGTGGTTGCTCCACCTGTACTTGCGGCACAGGGGAATGCTACTGGTATTGAGACTAAACTTTAACCCATGTTTGTGAAGTAGCAGACGCATCAGCTGGGCCACCTGCCTGCCCCATGGTCTCAAGAACACTCAAAACTCTCAAAAGAGTATCTTGTATTAGTGGTATTGTAGCATAGTAATGAGGAACCTTCTCCTCTCTAGGCTTCATAACTGGATCGGGGGAGATGCCCCACTCATAATCCCTTGCCGATGATGCCCCTCGGCCCCAACCTCTATGTCGTCCTCTAGATCAGCCCTTACCATGGGCTGAGGTTTCAATAGCAATCTCAAGGGCTACCTCCCCTCGTCTGGTAGTTGATGTAGCTCTAGTCCTCGCCATCTATCAAAAGGATACACGACGACTCAACACTTAAACAAAACTCACACATGAATTAATTAGAAAGAAACAAAAGAGAGTTTCCTAACAGTATTTATAGCCTCTCAAGGATAAACAACAAATGTCTTCGCACCAATCCTCAAGACTCTACTAGACTGGGCTTGTACATATATGAGACCTATGAACCTAGGACTCTAATATCAAATTGTCACGACCCAAAATCCAGGTGTGATGAGACTTACCTAACCCATCAAGGTGAGTCAGCCCAAACCTAAACAACTCAGCATAATAATAAAAATAGAAGGTAAATAGTCTAATATGATAGATAAGCATAGGAAATCAAAAGCTACAACTATCCAGATCGGTGTTATATGTACAAGCCTCTAATAATCAAAATACTCAAATGAAATACAAGTCTCAATGTCTAGTACTCAGATAGAACAAAACATATAATAAAATCCTAGAAGGTATGCCGAAGATACAAGCAACTACCTCATGAGTGATCCTGAAGCTCGATCTTGAAATGAAAGAAGGTAATAAGGGGCATGGGGCTCACAACCTACAAGAATATAGCAAGGGGTGACCACTAATCAATAGGTACTCAGTGAAATAGAAACTAACCTAAAGTAAAGCAATAAATAACACAAATACTCCTATCCACCTAACTATATACCTCTAAACTACACACCTGCACAAACAAAATCCAGCACAATATAATATACATAGATAATATACATATCTCATAGAATAATGTCTCAAAATATCCAACAGGTATAACAAGTCAATAATATAATTGATTTCTAATAATATAAGTAGTATCAGTGTATTCACAATTCCACACTCATCACATATAGTAATATAAAAGAGGTAAATAATATGAGATGGAGTGGATGCCATGAGATGTAAAAATGTGATGCAATGTTAAATATCGTGATGCATGTCTATCCTACAATACACATCCACTGATAAACTCAGACTACCATGGGGGCCTCACATGGACCATGTATCTTCCAGAACCTTTCCCTTGGGCAAGTTTGCAAGTTTTCGAGACGCTAAAACTGCTAAAATGAGATTTTATTCAAAATCCTAGTAAACGGCCTTGGAATGGGTTTCTTATATTTCCATTAGTTCCAAAATTTCTGATTCATACTAGGAGGGTGGTTGGTCTGAGAATGGAGGGTTCCGGTTTGATTTTGAGAGGAAAATTGCAAAACGAGTTAATTAGAGACTAAAAAGTGCATTTCTGTAAAAACCTAGTTAAACACACTCAAAATTGAAAACTGATGGTGTGGTTAGCTCTAAAATGTCAAATAGTCTAAAATGACCTCTACTAGTTGACGGGGTCATCCGATTGCATTTTGACCCCTTCAGTTCTTTTAACTAATTTAATTGGAAAGAAGTGGGGTATTCATTTTTTTGTAGGAGGCTCTGTTGGGAATTCTAACTGCTCCGTTAGATTTGAAACATTAAAATAATTGTGGTTACACCTTTTATTTGCAGAAAACAAACATAAGATGCCACAGAGAAGTTTGGATTTAAGCTAGTGCAACACCAACAACACTTGCACTCCGCGTTCGCGGAGGCTAATGCCATATTCGTGGAGGCCAGCCTTAGAATAGCTTCATATTTACAGAAAGCCTCCCGTGTTCATGGAGAAGGGAAGTGACCTATGCCTCCGCATTCACGGAGAAGGCTTGCGTGGTCTATAAAAGTGCATCAACACTTCGCGACCAACACTAAGTGCAAAGTTCTTTAACTCGTATCTTGAGTTATATAAGTCCATATTTTATGATTCAAAGGTCTATGAGACTTATAATTTCACAAAGAACGTTGTGGTGAAGTTGGTTTTGTGATTTGGCAAAAACGTTAAGGTAAAATTTCTATTTAATCTATTGTAATTCTCTAAATTTGTGAAAAACTTAACATGTTGATTTTGTAGTCGAATCTTGATAGAATTGAATGAAGTTTGAGCCTGAACTATTCTACCTTCTGAGAGGAATGATGTGATATATTGGGTGTTGACCGTAATTGTTTGATTTTTGAGATTTTGAACCAAGAAAGTTTTGAAAAGAATATTTTGCCAATAAATGTTTTAACTTTATTTTTGGCCTTTTCTCGGTCTTTTGGGATCTGTTTTGGGTCGAATATAGGCTTGGGTTTTCATAGGGAACATCTTTTGCGATTTTATTGTTGGTTTTGGGCATAAATCCTATTTTTATCATTTTAGGCCCTTTTGGCTTAATTTAACACATTCTCTGGAACATACAACCAACCTGACCGTGTTACTATGGTGAATTGTATCTTTAATTGTGAAGAAGCATCTGGAGGCCATTCGGAGAGAAAAAGCTTGGCTAGAGTGATTCGGAGCTTGAGCATCGATAACTAGGTAGGCTAGGTTTTCCCTACTTAGATTGAGTGGAACTATATGCTTATTGAACTTAGATGTACATGAGATACTAGTTGTGCCTTGTGTGCGTAATATATGTTACGGTGGGTTATACTATTAATTGTTGGCTAGGAATGTCGTAGATTTGATATTTCTAGTACCACTGATTATAGAGAGGCCTAATAAGGGCTTTATATGAGCTTATACTATGAGACAAGTATGCTTTTCAACCTATACTATTGTATGTGAGAGCATACTATTGATATTATCGAGATATGATGATTATGAGGCTATTTATTGAATATGGGTCGTACTCTTACTAGTTTCTAATTTAGATATGCTCTTTTTGAGCTTGTGCTCTTGTTGAGCCTGGTTGTTGTGGGAGTTTGATGATATAGTTGTTTTTATCATGCTATATTTTTTATTACCTATGGTTGACTGTATTAACACATGTTAGATCAAACATTTATTACTGATTATCCAGACATGCGATCCCATGTACTTGTGGCTAACTGCTAGGTTCTGGTCCTGTGTATCTGAGATAGGGGTGTAGTTATTATTATCAGAGGGATAGTAATATTGGGGCACTTATATTGACTCTGGGCACGATATAACTTTTGAGTTCTTGATCTGGATAGATTGGTTGAGTAAGTGATTGGTTGATACCTCGAGTCCTAGACGATGCTCCTCATTATTGTTCGAGCATCGATGGTCGTGCTTAAGTATTCGATTCCATGGGTTAATGCCCCATGTTCTGTGTTCTGGTAGCCACACCTCAACGCTGCGATTCGAATGCCGATTCCTAAGATCGAACACCTATCGATATTCTGGGTTACGAGCCCTACGAGTTATGTTACACATCAATTGATTTTGGTTGAGGGCCCCGCTGTTTGCATTGGGGAAAGGCAGCACGATTTACACTCTAAGATGAGACACCTTTGATTATGCTAGGGGATTCTTTCTCCCGTGGGGGATATGTCCCATTATTACATTTATGGTCAAACCACTTGGCCTTGGTTGACCGCCCGACCAGAGGCTAGGTCGAAGACTCGGGGTTTGAGTCTGATGTGCTACCAAAATATAGTACTTTTGATGCTTAAAATATGGAATTTTGTGTGTTCTCAAAGCGATGTTAGTAGATTTGATTTGTGTTTTGTGTTTGTTTTGCAGTATTTCTGTGTTTGCATGATTTTTGGACGAAGTGGGCTAAAACAAAAAAATCTGAGGATCCACGAAACCCTTTACAGGTAGTGGAAAGGTTCACGAGCTATAGAAGGGTTCTCGTGTTAATTCCTAGTGAAGGGTGAATTTATAAAGTGAACTCTACAAGGGAAGCAGACAAGTTGTAGATTAATCCATGAGTCGTAGAGTATGTTCATTCCCCGAGGATCAGAAAGGGGAGAAGCTCTGAAAAGTCATCACGCGAAACCTCTTACGGGCCATAGAATCTTATACGACCCGTGAAAAGGTCTTGTAGAAGTAGTCTCTAGATTCCTATTACAATCCATGAAACCCCGATGTACGGACCGTAGAGTGAAGCACAAGTTGTGAACCCATTCGTAGATAGTGTCGACACAATTTTCCTATTCCATTTTGGTTTTGTATTGTACACATTATAAATAGGGTTTTAGGTTATTTTTCATCAAATTTTTAGAAGTCACATAGTTTGAATATCGTTTTAGAGGATACACTTAGGATTTAACATATTTTGAGAGGAAAAACATTTAAGTATGTTCTTTATTAGCCTTGTGATTCTAATTGAAGAGTTGGATTTTATATTCTTAATTCGTCTATGTAAGTGCTCAATTATGTTATTCTACTTCATAATTTTTGTATTTATACTGATCATACATAGCTAAATCTACAACTAGGTTTGTGGAAACGATGAAGAACTAACAAGGTAAAATTGGATAGTGTGAAATTCTTGGAAGATGTGTTAGGTTATGTTAATTAATCCTATTCACTTTAACTATTTTTAACGGAGGCCTATATTAGAACTTGCCTAGTGTTACTTGTTGGATCAAGGGAAAAGGGGTAATTAACAAGATTTGATTGAGATGTTGTCGTCTAATCAACCAAACCAGATCAAGAAGAGGTTGTACTGGATAAAGTAAGGGTTAGTAATGTCACATCATGGAGATGGATCAAGTTCCATGATGAAATTTACCTATTTACTGGATCAAAGGTTTAGGTGAACCTAACTTACTTTCCTACACCTACACACCGAAAAAGGTTGCATTTATTCAATAATACCAAGTTAGGGATTCATAGGGACCACATCACTCTAGTTAGATCTTCTACTAATTTCTCATCACCTGCATTCTTTTAGTTTAGTTATTTAAATTTGAAACCCCCCTTTTTTAGAAGATAATAGGTTAATCATTCCCAACTTACATTGAATTAACTCTTGAGTCTACCATATTCCCTGAGGGATCGAACCTAACCTCGGTTAGGTTAATTACTTGTAAATGACCGTTTTACCTAAAAAAAGTGTGGCTTGAGTGACATAAAGTATTTTGGCGCCGTAGCCGGGGAATACAACTAGACTTGGTTAATTCAAGTAACTTTGGGAGATTAATCCTTATTTCCCTAATTTTACATTTTATTATCTTTTTTTTGTGTAGGTGTAGTGTATGCACAACACTTGGTTGCCGAGGCAATCCCTTGATTCCATTTGATCCAAAGATCCAAAGAGCGCTGAGGAGAATGGCCCAGGGTAATATTGTGGTAATGCAGTGGATGCAATACTTAACCAGAATGATGGAGCTAACAATCCACTTCCACCACCACAGGGTTTGCAAGCCGCGGCTAATCAATGGAACTATTATCGGCTTAACCCTATAGCGATGGACGTTACGGGAGCTATTGTGTTACCCCCACTACCGGATGATATAAATTTCATCATTTCAAAGTGGATTACCTCAAATGCTATAGAATCGCGAGTTATTTGCGAGCCTACCATCAGAGGATCCACATAACCATCTACACAACATTGTGTTTGTTTGTAAGAGCATGATGGAGAACCAAAATCTGTCCATGGATGTCATTGGGCTCCGTATTTTCCCACTTTATCTTAAAGGTAATGTAACATTATAGTTATCTGAACTCGCATAAATTTCGATCACCAGTTGCATAAAATTGCAAATAGCCTTTTTGGAGAGATTATTTCCCATCTCGAAGAAGCTAAAGTTGAAGTCTAAGATTAATAACTTTGAGCAGATACCTAGTGATTTGATTGGTGTGGGAGAGGTTCGCTATGTGTTTGAGACGTGTCCCTGACCATAAGATTGTTGACGAAGCCCTGGTTGAGATATTATATAAATAATCCCTTGATAAAAATTTCCTAGCAGTTGTTAATAGGATTATGGGGGGATCATTTATAGGTCACCCATTCCAGGAGGTTGCTTAGAGACCTTAGAGAGTGGTCAAGACCAACCATGCATGGGGTACGAGGGAAAATCCTACCATGAGGAGTTCATTCTCGATTAGTACTAGTCTAGTGCAAACACAAGCTAGTGAGAAAGTGATGCATGAACTTGTGCAGATAAATACTAATGAAGAGCTATTGATGAAGTAGAATGCGGAAAGAGTAAATGGTGTAGCTCATCAACCTTTATGTGAGCCCATGTATGAGGATCCTTATTATAAGGAGGATACATATTTTTTAGCTGATCATATGTAGGGTTTCCGGACCAACGCCCAAGGGTCCAAATTGGCGATAAGGTCAAGGAAACCAAGGTTGAAATTTTAGGAGAGATAAAGCCTTCAGACATAAGCCCAGATGAGGCTATTATGACAGGAATAGGGGATTGGATAGAGATGTTGAATGGAGTCGCCGATTGCTTCAGAAGTGGTCCGTATATTTCACCGCACAATTGGGATTTTGGGGTTGGTTTCTCCCGTGTTGAGGAGATGTTTGACCAGTTATTGAAAAAAGATGATGCATAGGATGAGACACCAAAAGGGATGAAGTCTAACATCTCCAACATTAATCAGAAGATCGAGTCTCACTCAGTGGTAATTAAGCAGTTGAGCAATAGTTCAGCCAATGAGGGGCAGTGTATGGTAATCACAACTCGCAGTGTAAAGCAAACCATTGACCTCGTAATGCCATTGGATGATGGAGATGTTCATAAGAAGAGTGTTGTGAATAGGCAGACATAGACTAGAGATGATCATGTTGAGAATGAGGAAAGTGACATAGCACCAAAATAATTGAGACCCATTCCTTGTCCTCCTCCTCCCTTCCCTCAAAGGCTAAAGAAAAAGGAGGAGGAAGGTAAGTTCAAACACTTTCTCTCCATGTTGAAGCAGCTCTCTTTCAACATCTCATTGATTAAGGCATTGGAGAAAATGTCTGGGTACGCGAAGTTTATGAATACAGTGGGATTTCAACTAGGTCCATAGTGCTGAAACGAGAAGACCAAGGAGCATTCACCATTCTCTGCACCATAGGGGATGTGGACTTTGCAAGGGCATTGTGTGTTCTCAGTGCGAGCATAAATTTGATGCCCCTTGTGATCTTCAAGAAACTTGGATTGGCAGCCCCTACCCCGACAAGCATGAGACTGTTGATAGCTGGCCACACGGTGAAGAAGCCTGTTGGAATACTGTATGATGTCCTTGTCAAAGTGGAAAAGTTCATATTCCCCACACACTTTGTGATCCTAGACTGCAAGGTCAACTTCAAAGACCCAATCATCTTGGGAAAGCCTTTCCTAGCCACTGGGTGAGCCCTAGTGGACATGGAACCTGGCCTACTCAAGTTCAGATTGAATGACGATGTAGTTTTCTTCAACATCTGTTAGTCAATGAAGAGGCTAGATGAGCTAAAGATAGAAGTGTGGGCGATTGATGAAGTCTGAGTAATCAAAATATCCATATTGTGTCGTGACAATAAATCAGGAACTTCTTGGGAGGCAACCCAAGTTATTTGATATAATATGGTAGTATTATTTGATTTTTAATTCTTAGATTGTAAGTTAAATTTTATTTTTCAGTAATTTGGTTGTAATATGTGGACTTTGGACTGGTGCCATATAGGGTAACAATGTGTTCATGCAGGTGTAATTAAGACTAAGCCAGCCGTTTTGGGCTGAAAAGGAGATTCTACGACTGATTATATGGTTCGTACTTTAGTGTACGACTTGTATACCATCTCGTAAAACTTTCTAGTAAGCAAAATATTGTGCACTCTAGTCCACAAGCCAACTTTTCAATCCGTAGATTAAAACACGGGTTCTGAATGGGGCTCATGGACCCTAGGTAAGTTTTCCAGTCTCTGACTAAGTGTCGAAATTATTCTACGAAACTTTCTTACAAGAGGTATCATAGATTACAAGTCTAAAATAAGGGTCCCAGGTCAAACAAGACTACAATCCATGAGCCGTAGAATAGTCCATGACCTGTAATTGGGGTTTTGTGAGGTCGGGCCGAGTCACCTTTTAACCTAACTTAGTAAGCTTATATACGGGGTCAAAATTAATTTGACTCTATCTTCAACTCTTAATTCTCTCCATAAACCCTAAACCCTCATTCCCCATATCAGTCCAACTCCCACTTTCGACAACCCCTACCGATTCTGGCCATTTTTTCGACGACTCACACCTAGGGCTTTTTGGCCTTCTTTTTGCTCCCCTTTTCAATTTCAACCAAGTCTACACCAATTTCAATAAGTTCTCGGTCCCTAAAGCCTAAAAGTATTGAGTGACATGATTAACCTTGGTTGATTCTTGATTTGGGTGGGTAGTTTATAGCGTGTGATGGGATTGAGTTTAGTTCTAACTCTGGTGGTCACACATTCGACTTGATCTCCTAGGTTAGAATTGAACCAAGTGACCAAAAAATGTTTGGGCAGCCAATTTTATGTTCGAATGATGTGTATGCCATTAAATTGAATTAAAGTGATTGAAAACATGCCATATGGTTGCTTGAAATTATTGATATTACTAAAATTTTTGAACTAGGGTCGGACCGTTAGGATTGCTTGCTAAAATTGATTTTGATGGTGTTGCTTTGAATATAGTCAATATGGGTGTTGGGGTATTGTGTGTAAAATCATATAAGGTGTGTGCGTCTTGTTTCGATGTTGTTGAAATAAGTGAAAAATGGTCATTTAGAACTCGTGTGATGGACTTGGAAAAATTAGAAGCTGGAAGTTCATTTCACAAGGGCTTTCTACGGACCGTAGATTAGTACACGAGCCATAGTTGTCTCTCGTAGGAAATTGAAAACTAAAATTTTTGAGATGTCATTAGACGATACCTTCTATGAGTCATAGCTTGTACCACAACTCGTAGATAGGTTTCGTAGAGTTTTGCTTGTTTGGAACCTAACTTGGAAGCTTATCTATGACTCAGTCTATGTCTAGTAGAGTCTTCTATAAGTCACATCTATCCTCGTAGATGCAATTCCAATAACTAATATTTTTGAACACTGAATTTACAAGAGCCCTTTACGGCTCGTGTATCACGCTACTTCTCATAAGAGGGCACTCATAAACCGTTATTTTGCCCAGTCCTATTATCATTTTTGTTTTCAATTTTCAATTCATAGGAATAATCGGTGTGTTTAATCTATGTTTTGTTGTTACTATGGCTCCACGACCACAGAGAGATGAGATTAACACCATGAGGGATCACCTGCAGGATGAGCCTATAGACTGAGAGGCTCTTGAGATAAGTGGCTTAGTTGAGGAGCTTGGCATCCAGCCTGACTCAAACATCGAGTGATGACAGACTCGGGCCACCACTAGATAGGCTCAGTTCCAGGCCATAGTGGTCCGACCTCCCAGTCTGACGAGAAAGGTGAGTGGGCCAGTAGAAGTATTCAGATGATCTCCTTCGAGAGGGGGTACGGTTTAGGATCCAAAGAGGGATCAAACTCTACCTCTTCTTTGGCCCCTCCAGCACCAGCCTCACCACTAGACACACGAGATTGCAGGTGGTATGTGAAGGGCATACGAGCCATATTTGTGGAGGATATTCAGAGGAATGAGCGAGGCCAACCTGCTCATTCCATATTTGAGAAGCCATGAGTTATCACCACAGGACTCGACAGTATCCCTAGGGTCGAGGAAACCATTGCACGAAACAGGCTCTAGTGGTTGGTAGAGACCTCCAGGAGGTACTCACCAGTGATGACATGTGAGTTCTTCACCGCCTACACAACCACTATTCTCAGCACTCTTCCCAAGGGAAAGAAACCTCTTGCCTAACCCAGATTGACAGATGTTATGGTAAGAGGACGACAGGTGGAAATCTCCAAGGAGACTATCCATCAAATACTTTTTGAACCCAAGTACACATCCTGAGATCTACACCATAGTTTGATAGGAGGGTGGGGCAGACTCGTGACTTGGGTGTGATGAGGGACCTAGACTGCAAAACTACATTGATGAGATGGTTTTTTGCCCATATTAAAGTAGAGGGTCCTAACCCCGCATGGATCACCACATCAGCGAAGTTGATAATAAAAGCTTCCCTCAGCTTCCCCGTAAACGTTTGGTGGGCAGTAGTTCATTCATAGATCCAGCCGATGCTTGAAGATAATACGTTGACTCCAGAAAATTTTGGTAGCCAACATCTTGGCTGGTTATGCTATTGATTGGGCTGCATTTATTTCAGAGTAAATTCATAAGGCGGCCCTGAAGAGGTCCACGACTATCCTTTCCACTACCTTATCTACCGATTATGTCTAGTAGCGGGGGTAGAGATGCTTTGCCATATGGACGTGGAAGTGGAGGTTTAGAGGAACTTAGATGGTAGCCTGATCAAGTCTAATGATAACTCGATTGCACTCCAGTGGTCACCGAGACCACCTGTACCCATGCCAAAAATATTCGCCTAGTGCCATCGTCTGAGCCATTCACCATCACTGTTGCTGCTGCACCTACTGCTGAAGGGCCTCTGTAGGTTGAGTTAGATGTGGAGAGGGGCCCTACTAGTTATATCCCTTCCCAAGTGGCCATAACACCTACTCTAGCACCCACAGGCATAACTTTCTTGTTTGTGGCATCATTTCAGGCCCTGGCACCGCAACAGGCATGCACTGAGTCACAGATGGCTCAATTGCTACAACAATTGAGGCCTTGGGTCTGCCAGGTTATTTCTGTGGTAGAGAGTCACATGCAAGCAATCACAGTCGTAACCATTCAAGACTGACTCAACCCCGTAGATGCCCATACAGATACTTTTGAGAGGAGGGTCTAGCAGAGCCTCAGCACAGCGAGGCCTATTGATTTGATATCCATCCAGATGGAGTTTCAATAGCTCTGGTCCTAGATGAGTGCAGCATTGGCTTCCCCGATTGATGTCCAACCAGCTATACCAGTTGAGACGGTGATCGACTTGTTTGTTCTAGAGGAGCTACCACTACCTTCCCTTGAGAAGAGGCCATGATGGATGATGCTAATGTTGTGCATTTGGAGATGAGGATGATAGAGGAGTAGGAGCTAGAGCTTCCCCGTGCGAGACCGAGGCAGGATGAGAAGATATGGCTAGCTCGCGATCTTGAGAGAGCAAGGGATGTTTGACCCTCAAGACATACTCCTATAGGCGAGGAGTCCATAGGCATGTCGAGGGTGGAAAGTTGCAGACTGAGTGAGGTTCTTAGGTGCCCAAGTATGTTCTTTTGATCCCGGTTCTTTATTGTTTCTAGTTTGTGCGCATTAGGGATAATACACAACTTTTTTGATGGGGTATGGGTAGTTATAGGCCTCAGTGAAGTATGATGTAACAACCCAAAAATTCCTGAACCTTGTGTTACTGTTTGAGGGCTGATTTGAATATATCTTGGTTAGCGTTTGAGTGTTCCGAGTCTCCTATGCACGACCATCTTGGGAGAAGTCATATTGGTTAATTTTGTTTTGAGGCCTTAAGAAAGTGATGACTTTAAATGGCCATATCTCTTGGTACGGGATGAATTGTGTGGAACACAACATATAAAATTGAACATCTTTGAGTTATATTTCCAACACACTTGGTTTCTCATAATTTGGAGTTTGGACGAAGACGTTATGGCCTTTTTAGTGGGACTGCATGAACGGAGATTTTCTTCTGGAAAATTGGCTAAGTCACTACCTCACAGCAGAACCACGAGTTGTGTAGAGGCTCACGGACCATTAATCGGTTCGTGTGGAGAGGCAGTGAGTCTGCAAAGGTTTGAGCCTAGGCTCCAGGCCAAGGAAGGCTCCACGGACCACTACACAATCCATGTGAAGCCTCACGATCCGTGAGCCAGACGTGTGGGGTCCTAGTGAGTGGCCAAGGCTCTGAGCCAAGACCACGGGCTAAGGAAGACTCCACGGACAACTACACAGTCTGTGTGAGGCTTCATGGTCCGTGTATGGTACCATATAGGTGACGTCTCAAATTTTCCTATCCGTTGCAAAATTTGTAATCCTCCCAAGTGAGGCATCACGGTTAGACTCACGGACCGTGAGTCACTACACGGTCCGTGTAGTCTAATTCGTGAGCGATAGTTTCTAGTTTTATTCTCATTTTATTAAGGGTAAAATTATGATTTCTAAATTAATCTTAGGTCATTTTAGTGTTTTAAAACTCTCCTAAACCCCTAATTTAACCCTATTCCTCATTATTCAAATCAAATTGCTTTAAATTCTCTCAAATTGCTCTCACGCTCAATTGAAGACAAGATTAGAGATGAAGGGAAATTCAAGTATTATTTAATTCTTCTTGTCCTTCTTGAGTAATCAAGGTATGTGGGATTGATTCATGGTTCCTCTTTCAACCATGAAGACCCAAAACTTTTCTTTCATTAAATTTGATAAAATTTGACTTACTTTGGAATCAGGTCTTTCAATTTATGAAGAAATTAATTCGATTGAGTTATGGGTTGTACTTTGGTAGTTATTTTAAGATGAATTAAATCCCTAGATGTTGAACCCCAATGATTTTATGAAGATTTTAGTTGCATATTCCCTTGGTTCTTCAATTCAAGCGTGGGTATTAAGATTTTTGTTTTAGTTAATGATATTTATTATGCTTTGAGTTTGAATCTATTTCTATGATGATTTACGTGTTGCAATCCAATACCCATGCTATTAAATGATCATCCATGCATTGCATTCATGAGCATGAAAGGATTAAATTATGAAACTCTTGATATGATTTTGGTGAGAAATGGGAATTGACTAGATTGTGATAACATCTTGTCTTGATTATGGCTTTATGAGCATTTTGGGTGTTTCACACCATCTGGTAAGGTTAGAATGAGCTACTCCTATGCATTGGTCAATGGTTATGGTTCTTAGAACTCTTGTTTCGCTTTTTAGCCTAATTATGTAAAGTCTTGAAATACATTTTGGGTTTGCAGCCAACTTTGCATGTATTTTAATTTGAAGTTTTGAAATCTCCATTTTGAAAGCTTATTTATGTATATGTTTTCCCATGGTTTGAGACTTAGTAACTAGGGATTGGAGTCGAGGTGGACTATCTCCAAGGGTCCATACTCCTTTCTGTCAAACCATATAGCAACATGGGTTATCTCCCAGTATGAGATTGACTTATATCCTCTTTTTAGGGTTGACTTGGGATCTACCTGGCAAGTAGTCCAATTCCAAGTAGTAGCTCGCTTGGTCTCTCTTGTTGT
>JBCEWC010007699.1:0-21050 GCA_038996855.1 Solanum aculeatissimum | reverse complement strand
GTAGCTCGCTTGGTCCTACTTTGAGTCGGTTGAGGTCAATCCCCGAAATTATAATATTGATAGGTTGCATTTCATGCATCATAGCATAAGCATTTTGTTATATATATTTTGTTGGCTAAGCACACTTCTTTCGAATCAAGTGTCCCCTTGTCATATTGTAGTTATGCTCCCATGTGATATGCATTGCATGCCCGCATACTTAGTGTTTTATTGTGCTAACCCATACTTTTATCTACATGTTTTAACCATGTAGGTGCAGGTGACTAGTCTCGAACCTCTGTGGTCCCGAACCTGAGAGAGATTATTTAAACTAGTCTCGAACTCAAAACTCAAATGACCTCAAAACTCAAACTAGTCTCCGAATGTTGACCAAAGTCAAACCTATGATAAAAAATGAACTAGAATTACAACTTTGGGCATAAAATCTTTGTTTTAACTCTAAATTTAGTTTTACAAGTTCTCCTAGACCAGATTCGACATTTTAGAACTGATGGAATCAACAAAATTACAATCTGACACTCGAAACTCAAATGACCTCAAAACCCAAAATTTCCAACTTTAAGCCTCTAAAAACTCTTCCTTTTGCAAAACTCTGACTTTTTAGAAGATTTTCAAAATTCAACTTTTGAACTCAACCAAGAATGATCCAAGACAACTTTTGAGAAGGACAAAATGGTAATTCATTCAAAAATGCAAAAAATAACCTTTAGGGTCATTACATCATTCACCACTAAAAATTATTTTCGTTCTTGAACATAAAGCAAAAGGAAGAGTCTCACTAGGGGTAACCAAAAGTCTGAAATGCAGTTCTCAAAGTCGCCAATTATTTCCAAGTAATCTCATTTCCAAGAGTTATACCATTCGGATGTACTATTAAGAATAAGACTTACGGACAAACATGTAATTCGGCCCTACAAGAGTACTTACTAAGTCAGAAACTAGCCAATGAACCAATCTTGAACCCACACTCTCATACCACATTATACATATCAGGACAAACTTCTACCCACGAGACCACTAAGTAACTCATATCCAATTCCCGTGGAGGCCAAGAGTGATCCTGAACAAATTGTAGCCCATTGTTTTATATAAGCCATCCTAAATCTCATTCAAGTTCTGCACTTTTAACATATCCCTCCCAAGCTTAAGCTGGACAATTCTAACATTCAGACAATGCATGATCACCAGAGGGAAACTAATTAATCAGACCCAAAGGAAGATGACGACCAGGAAGGACAACAAGAGAATGATATGCCCAAACTCACAACACCTTGATTAGCACTACCTGAAAGCAGGAACAGTGGCTAAACCAGGTTCTCAACAACTACCTAAGTACCCAGGGTAATGAGAAACAATGAGTGAAGCCCAACATTATCATCTCCAATACTTTCCACGAATAAGCATGATAAGATCCACCATCCATACTCGTACATCATAAGGGATTCTTCGCATCAAGCCATAAGTCAATCCATATCAAGCATAATCATATCAACCCAAGTATTATCTCTATTCAAAAGCAAGATAGGTTTGGTATATCTGATTCACCACTAAAGAATCACCTACCTGAATAGATATATGTACGGGCACAAGAATATGCTCACACAATAAATCAAGCTTGGTATATGATTAATAATTATTTGAGATGGGAAAACACAATACCTATAATCTCGGCATTAGAGGCCTCAGCCTCGGGCCTGCCTGGAAAAGCATGACAATGGACACCTCAACCACCACTCGTAGAAGTTGCTCCCCTACCACCAGAATGGGTAAAAATATCTCCTGCTTCGCTACCACCCGCACGTCCACCTCTATCAATCTGACCTCTACCATGACCCTTAGTCTATGGGGCTAAACCTCTGACTGGTGTTATCGGATCTCAGACTGGCACTGCAGAGTATGAACAATGTGGCCCAGAATGAATCTGTTGAGGGAAACTTTTAATCACATGATCTGGAGAGCTGCACCCATAACATGACCTCGAGTGAGATAAGGACTGAGAAGGTGAAGGGGAAATATTATAACCTTCTCGGCTCATAGGCCTCTTCTAAAAATCAGATGATCCTTGTCCATCACTATGTGAACCACGAGGGCCATGGCCATCCTCCAATACTAGAAATGATGCATGAACCGAGCCTCAGTGTTGAAACAAACTATTTGTCTTGCTCATATCCCTGCCTCCTAATGAGGTACCCGAGAATTATCCTGATGTACGGACCCTTTTGGGGTCCCCAAACTCCTCTCTCTGCATCAAATCTACCTCCTTGGTAGCACTAACCACTGACTGAAAGGAAGCTCCGTCCCAGGCTACCAAGAATATCAACTGTTTGATAGGATATACTAGTCCTCTCACAAATCGGTAAACCTTCTCTGCCTCGGTTGGAAGTATAGTTGTAGCATGATGGGCCAACAGGAAAAAGTGAACCTCATACTTTGAAACTGTCATGGTACCCTGCCTCAAACTCTCAAATCTTAATTGGATCTCCTCGCGAACACTCCAAGGCACAAATCGATCATAGAATGCATCAAAAAACATCTCCCAATTCATCCGAGGAGACCCAATTGGAAGAGATCCTGTATAACTCCTCCACCACTCTCTGGCTGGTCCACGGAGCTAGAGGGTGACATATCTCACACCATGTGTATCCACTAGTCCCACGGTCTCTAGTAGCTATCTACAAGTGGCCAGAAACTCATATGCATCCTCTATCTTCCCACCCTGAAACTAAGGTGGGGCCATCTTTCGAAACCTCTCATATATCTGCTACTCATCATCAGTCAAGGCCACTACTGGTGGAACCTCAATAATTGGAGCTACTAGTGGTTGCTCCACCTGAACCTGGACCTCGAGGGTCTGCTGCTGATCTTGGGGATGAACCCCAACTCACAGGGAGTGTCAGCTGAGATACCAATCTTCCCCAAAGTCTCTAATACACCCACAACTCTCAGTAATGTATCCTGAAGTAGTGGTGCTATAGAAAACTCATGTGGAACTTGCTCCTATCTAGGCTCCAAAGTTGGCTCAAGGGAGATACCTCGATCATAATCCCTTGCTGGTGTGGGCTCCTCGACCCTGGACTCTAACTCACCCTCGAGCACGACCCCTATCCCTAGCTGGGGTCTCAATAGCAACATCAGGGGCCGCCTCTCATCGGCCTGTAGCAGCAGTAGCTCTGGTCCTCGCCATCTGTCAAAAGACACACGAACACTCAACACTTAAACCAAAACCATGCACAAATGAATCAGAATGAAACAATAGAGAATTTCCTAAAAGTCCTCTCAAGGATAAGCAACTGAAGTCTCCGCACCGATCCTTAAGACACTACTCGACTTGGTTTGTACACATGTGAGACCTATGAATCTAGGGCTCTGATACCAAATTGTCACGACCCAA
The DNA here is from genome assembly GCA_038996855.1 of Solanum aculeatissimum. NCBI lineage: Eukaryota > Viridiplantae > Streptophyta > Magnoliopsida > Solanales > Solanaceae > Solanum > Solanum aculeatissimum. The sequence continues at coordinate 17,659 of JBCEWC010007699.1, read as the reverse complement.
AATCCGAGTGTGATGGCACTCACCAAACCTACCATGGCAAGTCAGCCCAAAAATCCAATAGCTTAATAATAAAGATAAAGCGGAAGATAAATAGTCTAATAATATAGATAAGCAGAAGAAAACAACTACAACCATCCTAAGAGCTGGAGTCACCTGTACAAGCCTCTATCCATAGAATACTGAAATGAAATATAAGAGGTGATGTCTAGTCCTCAAATAGAACAAAAACATAGAAATTGATCCTCTAAGGTCTGCTGAAGATACGAGCAGCTATCGCAAAAGTAATTCAGAAGCTCGATCCAAAAGAGAGAAGTATAGCAGGAAGGACTGGGCTCACAACCTACAAAAATGTAGCAAGGGGTGAGCACCAAACAACTGGGTACTCAATGAAATGGAACTAACACAAAGTAAAGTAATGAAGAACACAAGTAACTCCTTAAATTCCAACCACAATCTGCCAAACTACAAATATGCACTAAGAAAAGTCCCAGCACAATATAATATACAGAACACAGTATTATATATATTCTCATTATCTAGTATAGTATCTCAATACACAAGTATGAAAATTGAACCAATAACTACTCAAATCAGTAATACAATAATATTCAAACTAGTGATACAATCAAGCCCAAATCAGTAAATACAGTAATACTCAAATAGGTGATATAGTAATGCTCAAATCAATAAATACAATAATAATCAAATCAGGGATACAATAAGTATATAATATCATGAGTTATACCAAGGAAATAACAAGCAGGTATGATATGAAATGGAGTGGATGCTATGAGATGTGAATAATGTGATGCAATGTCAAATAATCATGATGCATGTCTGCCCTACGGTACACATTCGCTGATAACGTCAGGCCAGAACCTATGGGGAACATATCTGTCCATGTATCTTCCACGGAACGTGAGGCCCGTCCCTAGTATCATCAATATTACTTGTCATGGAGCGTGTGGCCCATCCCCATAATGAATTAGTATCTCATACCCAACCCCATAATGAATCAATATATCATACCACGGAGCATGTGGCCCGACCTCAAAATGAATAAATATGTCCTACCACGGAGCTTGTGGCCCAACCCCAAAATGAATCAGTATAACTCAATCGAGAACGCACAACAACATAATATTCACATAAAGTAATAAGGAGTGCATGCAAGAGTTCACATTACAATAGATGTAAATATTCAAATCACGCATCTCAACATATAATATATAAGGATCAATCTGTTCTGAGCCTACAACCAAATTTCTAACTCACCAGAGGTACTCCACATGTTCATTATCGATTTACAGTTAAAGAACGTCAATTTTTCAATGTCATCAAAATCTCAATCTCCTTAGCAACTAGCCAAAACTATTTCCCTTCGGCTTTTTATCATCAATACATCATCAAGCAAACATGTAATAATGGCAAATAGCCATGCTCATGAAAATGGAATATACAAGATGTCCATACTCATCATGTATCTCAACAATAGAAACCAATTGATTCTCAAGTGTCTCATTATCACCACCATCTCAATATAAAACAACCATGTCACAATATAAGCACCATCCCACTATCAATATCGAATAATTCATAAGATCACATAGGTCACGAATTCACAATTAATTTAAAATTAATAAATCCCCATCTAGAAAATTTTCTATCTAAAATATTGTGATCAAGCCTACGATGATATAATTCTACCCCCAAAGTACTCAATTCTGAATACATAGGAGCATACAAGGTTCATTCATACTTAAAAAAAGAGTTAGAAATCCACTTACCTCAAATAAAGTCTTGAATCAAATTGAAGTCGTGGCTTTCCCCCTCCTACGGTACTCCTACTCACCAAAATCTATTCAAATTATGCATCACGATCACATACGCATCTAATGACAGTAAAATCATTCAATTCAGAGAAGAAGAGTAAAATGGTCAAAAATCTTATGCCAAAAAAGATAGTAAGAATTTAAAAATTAATATATGAAAATGTTCTACACGTAATAAGGAACTCAATGGTGAAAATGATTTTGAAAACGAAGTTGAGATGAGGGAGAAATCAGTATTTTTAGTTTAGGAAATCAAGACCTTAAAAATCCTCAAATTTCACCATTGAAATCTCAAAATTAGAAGTTAAAAACATGAGTTAATCAATGTAAATCAATAAAATAGGTTAGAAAATATTTACCCAATTACTTTGCCTTGAAAAATCTTGAAATCTCTCTTGAAAATGAAGCTTGAAGGGTTGAAAATAGTGGAATGTGAAGTAAAAAATGTATTTTAAATGAGCTCACTGTTCAGGCATATTTTATACTCTACGAATGCAGAGGCCAAGTAACCCTATAACTCCGCGAACACGGATGGCCTTCCGCGAATGCGGAGAGTACACACAGTGTACACCACGAACACGGAGACCACCTTCGCAAATGCGGAGCCTAAGAGCCCCTTACACTCTATGAACGCTGACCTACATCCGCAAATGCGGAGAACAAATTTAATGGCACCCAAAACAGTGAAAAACCAACAATACACAACTATATACAAACAAGAATCGGACCCTCGGAATTTCATTCAGAATCCCATGAATACAAATCAAATATGGAACCCTTCCAACAATGACAATCTGAACTCAATGGAATTATCAAAATTTGAATCCAGGACCTCTGTGGTCCTGAACTCGAGATAGATCATTAAACTAGTCTCGAACTCAAAACTCAAAATTTTCTCAGAAGCTCTAAAAATTACAACGAAGGTATTTCTAGCATTAGTTTCATCACTCGAAACCACTGGAACTGACGGAATTTTAATACAAGCTCCCGAACTTTGAATGTTGACCAAAGTCAAACCTATGATCCAAAATGAACTAGAATTGCAACTTTGGACCTAAAATCTTTGTTTTAACTCCAAATTTAGTTCTGCAAGTTCTCCTAGACCAGATTCAACATTTTAGAACTGATGGAATCAACTAAATCACAATCCGATACTCAAAACTCAAAATGACCTCAAAACTCAAAATTTCCAACTTTAAGCCTCTAAAAACTCTTCCTTTTGCAAAACTCCAACTTTTACAAGATTTTCAAAATATGACTTTTACAAGATTTTCAAAATCTGCCTTTTGAAGTCAACCAAAAATTATCCAAGGTAACTTTCGGGAAGAGAAAAATGATAATTAATTTAAAAATACCAAAAATGACTTTCAGGATCATTACATAGGTGGTTTAGGTTCATAAGGGATCCTTTATATCAAGCCTAGTACAAAGAATTTCTTTCGGCTAAATTTTGGTATGAATTCATAGAAGGGTCACCTTCAAATGGTCATATCTCTCTGCACATAATGTGTTGGGTGACCCATAATATATCAAATGAAAGATCTTTGAATTAGATTTCCAAGGCATCTAATTTTGCCTTGATCGAAGTTTGGAGTAAAATTTTATCACCATTTTAGTGAAGACTATCAAACCAGTGTTTTCAGGGTCAACAACTACGACGTCTGAACTACTGGTCATAGTTCAGACTATGAGCCCTCACTCCCAACTCGTGAAAAATGTTTTCCAAGTTAAATTTTGAGTCCCATTTCATACGAACCCAACTACGGGTCATAGTAGCTTCTATGAGCCATAGTGTGGGCCCGTGAAATAAGGTTTAGGACCCTAAAAAGTTTTCAAGTTCCTACGGATTTGCTTCTACAAATCGTAGATGACCTCGTAATGTTCCCAAGCCTGAATTCTAAGGTTTCCACTAAATCTCTAGTCTACAAGCCATAAATTGACCTACAATTCGTAGATGAAGTTTCGTAAGTCAGTTCGCCAGTTTTAATAAGGGATAAAATTATCCTTTCTCATCTTTTTTTTAAAATTAATTTTAGACATTTTGGGATTATTTAGGGCACCTTATAAATACCCAATAGGTCTTTTCTACCATTAACACTTTGAATTTCTTGAGAGAAAAATTAGAGAAGAGAAAAGCTAGGGATCAAGCATTCCACCAAAGTTTTTCAAGTTTTGAGTAAAGTTTTTATCTTCCAGGTATGTAAAGTTATCATAGCAAGGGACTAAGTTCATCCATGCACCCCACGTCTAAGTTTTAATTTTTAATGAGTATTGAATTGGGTAAAAACCTAATTTTTGAATTCCAATTGAGTTAATTCTTCTTCTATTGAATTCTATATAATTATTATGTATTGGAGTTATTATTATTTTATTATTGGAATTTTTGTTCGTGGCTACTTTTTCATGAACCCTAATTGAGTTAATGATCATGATTTTTCCCATGCATTATTTGATATTGAGATTCATGATTTTCATGTATTAAATAAAGTATTTATTCTAAACCAAGGTTATGTATGTTGTTGAGCAAACATGATGATTTTTATGCATTGATGAAAAGAGTGATTTGAACTAGTGTTTATATATATATATATATATATAGTTTTTAATGTGCATGAGTATTGATTTTAAAAAAGTATGAGCATTGAGTTAAATGTTGTTTTGAGAAGAGAGTTTTGATGAGATATGTATGACTTTAGAAGAATATTTATTTTTATGAAAAATCATATAATTTGTGATTGAAAATATTGATGAATTGAGATGAAATTGAATTGATGAAAAGGCCCATTGAGACTTGATGAGATAATTTGAATTGTTGATAGATATGAACACATGTTTTGGGAGAAGTATTAGCACTAATTTTGGTAAGAGTTGAAAGAATTCAAACCCCATAAATTATGTAACCAATGTAGGATGGAGGCCTAGCCTCTCTTTTCCCAAAAGAGAACAAAATTTATGAATTCAATAAGATGAATCGCCTCTTACTATTGCAAGGTATTAGACAGTTACGACAATGGAAGTACAAAGTGTTGTATCATCACTCGTTCATATGGTGATGGTTGTGGTTGAAACAACTCCCTAATAATGAATATCGAATTTGGTTTAACAGAATTACATACAATTGAGTTGATTTGAAAAGTATTGTTTATATTAATTTTTTTAAACTTGCATATCATACTGAGTTGAGTTGTGCTTTGCTCTTGTCATTGAGTTTTATCTTGAGTTTTGTTTTATTCAGCTATATTACATATCGTACATTCCACGTGCGGACGCCATTTGGTGCTGGATCATTTTATGATGTAGATACAGGTTTTAGAGATCCTTAACAAACATTCGTTGAAGGTGTATTTAGTTCCAGACAATGGTGAGACCTCCTTGCTTTCGGAGGAATCTATTATGTTGAGTTGTCTCCTCTTACTATTCTGTCAAGGTAGCCTTGGACCTATCTTGGCACCTTCTTATTAGTTGATAGAGGCCTAGAAGACTGAGTCAAATAGAGTTAGAATGGATTCTATTGTTTTTTCAGAGTCAATTTTTTAAACTGTTGTTATTTATATAAATTTAATATTAAGTTATTTTTATAAAAAGTATATTTGAAATTATTTTATATGATGGTTTAAATTCCCATTTGATTTTTTCTTTTGTTTCATTAAGTCTTCCGCTGATTGAATAAGTCTATTGAGCCAAGTGATTCGTTTGGGAGTCAACAATGATTTTTGAGCGTCGACCACGCCTAGGATACCCTCTCAGGGTATGACAATTGGGTTGATAATTTCTTAAATGGGTATTATTAAATCTTTACCTAAATACTATACATTGGTTTCAATCATGAATATTATGTTCAAATGAGTGTGTATTGCCATCTAATTGCATAAGTTGATGAATTTTGAAAAATGTCCTACCTTAAACTATTACGGGTCTTTGAATCTCATAATGGGATGTTTAAATTATGGTTTATGAGATGATTTTCATGATGTTCTAAATAAGGTTTCTCAATGGTTATGGTGAGTTGTTTTGAAATGATTTCAAGTGATTATGTTTTACCCTAATCATGCATGTTACCCTTAAATTTTATGAATGAACCCACTATGTTTTGGGAACTAAGCTCATATGATGAAGTACTTCATGTATAATGAATAGGTTTTACTATATCTATGCAAGTTTATGAATATGATAAATGATGAGGTCTATCAAGCATGTTGTGAAATTCGTTGAAGTCTTATGAAAGCTATGCATCAATGAAAAGCCCTCCTTGTGATGTGTATACGAGCTTATGCATGCCATGATTGTACTCATGTTTATATGTCCAAAGGGACAAGTCTTATTGAATTCAAGAATGAATGAATGATTAAAGTGTGAGTCCTCCACCTAGTTAAGATTATGAGATAATGATAGGCCGATAGTAGAGGCATAAACAAGATATAGAAGCTATCCTTATGATGATGATAGATGTTTTAAATGCTTATGAGATGGGTTAGTAGAATAACTCTAAGTACTAGATGATTCTATTATTCATGTCTACGGTCATTCCGAGAGAGTCACACTTAGCATCGAGTGGACCTTGGGATAAATGTGGATACTCTTCATAGCTAGGGCTAGAGACCGTTAGTAGAATCCTATCATCCCATGACTATGTTTCATCATTAGAAATATGGGTCAACATTAGTAGAGGTTGAATTCTAGACCACCCATTAGTAGAAGTTTGCTTAATAACTAGCTTTAGTGCATTTAATTAGGCATCTTAGGAGGTCTCTTAGCAAGTGATCTCCCCCTTCTTCCAATGTAGGAAAAATATTGAGACTCCATGGTTTAGTTCACATGGTTTATGTCAGTTAAAGGTTGCTCTCATATATTTTCACGTCCTTCTCATATCCCAAGGTGTCCTTTTATGATGATTTATGATGGCTCTTTCATGTTATGTACAAAGGTGTTTTAAAGTTCATATAACTCATTGTCTTATAAGTTCAAATGGTTTTCTTCACATATGTTATGGTCCCTTGTTACTGTGAATGGTATTTCGCATAAAGGTACATGACATTCACTTCTAGTATGCATGGTGTTCGTCATTATGGTCACTAATGTCCTCTTTCATGGTAAGATGGTCTTTCCCTTGAAGTAAATGCATTGTTGTTCCATAAGGGTATTACTATTTTATTTAGACATAAAGACCTAGGTCCCTTATTCTTCCAAGTCTAATTGCTTTATCAGGAAATCAATTAAGTGTATGCTCTTTACTCTCTACATGCATTATGTTAAGTTATATGGCTTACATAATGTCTTAAATAATCATATTGTTCATTAGCTTATGACTTATGCTTTGTTGCATTGCATGCCCACATATTAGTACATTCAAAGTACTAACGCATACTCTATGCCTATATGATTTCACCATGTACGGACCAATACTCCTCGATATCTTCCATGTGGCTAGCATTTGGATCACAGAAGATTTTACTTGTGGTGAGTCCTCTTGTTCGAGGGAAATGTCCATTTTCTATCTAGATTGTTTATATTATGATATTGATACTGTTACTATTTTACTTTTAAGGGTGAGCCGGGGACATGTCTTAGCCCCCGTCCCATCTATGACTTAGAGGTATTGTTGGATAATCATGCAATGTACGTGTTATGAGATATTTATGTTTCTATGGAAACTTATCCTTTAGTCCCTACCCTTTTTAGGTGATGCTTGGGTTGATGTCAATGAGATGGTTATTTTCTCTAAGCCCCTACTCCCCATAGAGTATGTCCCATGTTCCCCTTCCCTTAGTATATTTTAATGAGATTGAATGATGAAAAATCCCTTACCTATTTCCTCATAGATTGCGTCTTAAGTTCCAAATCCCCTTAGTTTGACTAGTTGATGCTTGTATTATATTTCACAACCAAGGATATGTTTAAGAATACTATGAGGCTTGTTTGGGGTGCCTTAGAGTTTCCTATTCGCCATATCGCACCTGGGACCTAGGCTCGGGTCATGATAAGCTTGGTATCAGAGCACTAGGTTTATAAATGGTCCTTAGAAATCTAACATATCACATTGAATTGAGTCTTATTCATGGGTTTGAAATTCACCATGTCTATGAGTAGGAGGCTATAAGTTATTTAGAAATTATCTTACTTATTTCATGATCTATGTCATGCCTTAGAGTTGTCGTAAGGCTTTCTTTATCTAATGGATTATTCTTTGCGCTTTTCTAGACAATTCCTCCAAGAAGAATGCCTTAAAACCCTCAAGATGAGGGAGTGAATCATGAAGAGTTTAGGGATGCTTTCACTATGATGGCACAAGTTATAGCCAATCAAGTCAATCAAGGTGCAAATGTTCGAATGCTCCCATCCTCGCTTCTAGAGTAAGAGACTTTACTAGGATGAGCCCTCTTGAGTTCCATGGTTCAAAAATGGAGGAAGATGCTCAAGAGTTTGTGAATTAAGTGCACAAGGAGTAGTCGTTATGGGTGTGACCTCAGAAGAAAAAGCGGAGTTGACAGCCTTTCAACTAAAAAGGATTGCTCAAATATGGCACACTCAATAGAAAGGTAAGAGAGGTGAGGATTGGGGTCCTATCTCATGGAGAGAGTTTAGAGATGCATTTCTAGATCGCTTCTTTCCTTTGGAGTTGAGGGAGACCAAGATGAAAGAATTTATCAACCTTAAGTTAGGGAATATGAGTGTCAAGGAGTATTCCTTCAAGTTCACCTAACTCTACAAATATGCTCCATTATTGATTGCCGACCCTCATGCTAGAATGAGCAAATTTATATCAAAATTATCTGACTTTCTTGTGCAAGAGTCTCGGACCGCTATGCTAGTATGGGAAATTGATATTTTAAGGCTCATGACTTATATAGAGCAAATTGAAGATGAGAAGATAAGAAAGAAAGCAAAAGAATCTAAGAAGGCTCATTTTGATGAGGGTGGATCATCATTTACCAAAGCTTCGGAGGCTAGGAGTAAGAAGGAAAGAAACCCCTGTCCTACTTGTGACAAGTGTGGTAAGATGCATTTAGGAGAGTGCTTGGCGGGTCAAGAAGGTTGTTTTGAGTGTGGTGAGTTAGGGCACAAGAGAAAGGATTGCCCGGTGGCCGCTAGGAAGGGAAAGGAGAGATCTCAGAATGCTTTGCTCGATATGTATATGTTTCTTTGACTATGGTAATAGTTGGTGCTAAATGGTTCATGGTTGTAGTTCTATAGGTGATGTTTGGGTTAAGTGGTTGCGTTGAGATATTAGTAAAAGTGGTAATTTTCATGTTCATCATCATACAACATTTATTTTGGTCTTGACTTCTTGCTTATTGTGCATGCATGTTCATTGAGTAGGCTTTGAATGAAGTTTCATGTGCAATTGTGTGAATATGCTACTCAAGCTTTTAAAATGATGTTCATTGTTAAAGACTTTGAAATTTGCATGAAAACAATGTTTGAACTTATATCATTGCATTCGTGGTGGGTTGGTAGATGTCATTCCACTCAATTTGTGCTAACTCTATTCACATCCATGGACGAATGTTCCCATGGGAGAAATATTGTAACACATCCCAAAGCGATTTGGAATATCGTTATAATAGTTTCCTCAAATAATGTAATTTTCATATATTTTCTGGAAAATCCAAGTTCGTAGTCCTATTCGGGAGGCAAAATTGTGTAAGAAAAAGGTCTCCAATTTTTAAGTCAATCGTATCGAAAAATAAATTTTTGCATATTTTTTGCACTTTTCAAAAGCATTTGCGATCTCTCCGCAAGTGTAGAACTGACCTACACTCTTCCCAAGGCCAAAATGGGGAAAAATTGAACTTCATGCAAAAATGAACTACAGTGAAATAAGTCGGGGTTGCGGTCCCGTTTCACCACAGTACAAAATTTCCAGATTTGAGTAAAGGCAATTGGGACATATCTCTAAATCCATATATACAGGAATACTAAAATAAATTCACCATTTTTAGGCCTAAAATCACTCTCCAAACCCCTAAACTCTCTCATATTCCTCCACATAATTCTCTCAAATTTCTAGGGTTTCCAAGACCACTCCATTGAAGGCAAAGCTTTAAGGTTACATCAAGCTTCATCAAGCTTCTCTTATCCTTTCACAAGACTACCAAGGTACGTAGACTTCTTCATCCATGGGTCCTTCCACCCATGGAATCCAAAACTCTTTGCAACTCAATCATTTAATTTCAAGACTTGTTTCACTATGGGTGCTTCCTATTCTTCCTATTATGCATGATTCATATTGAAAATTATTATTTGTTGATTTGAAACGAATGAAATGAGTTAGTATTTATGAGTCATTTTCATTATTACATTGGGTTGATAATTTCTTAAATGAGTATTGTTGAATCTTTACCCAAATATTATATATTGGTTTCAATAATGAATATTATGTTCAAATGAGTGTATTTTGTCATCTATTTGCATGAGTTGATGAATTTTGAAAAATGTCCTACCTTAAACTATTATGGGTCTTTGAATCTCATTATGGATTGTTTAAATTATGATTTATGAGATGATTTTCATGATATTCTAATTAGGGTTTCTCATGGTGAGTTTTTTTTAAATGATTTCAAGTGATTATAATTTACCCTTATCATGCATGTTATCCTTTAATTTCATGATTTTAAGTCTTTATAAATGAACCCACTATGTTTTGGGAACTAAGCTCATATGATGAAGTATTTCATGTATAATGAATAGGTTTTACAATATGTATGCAAGTTTATGAATATGATAAATGATGAGGTCTATCAAGCATGTTGTGAAATTCATTGAAGTTTTATGAAAGTTATGCATCAATGTAAAGCCCTCCTTTTGATGTTATGGTGTACGAGCTTATGCATGCCATGATTGTACTCATGTTTATATGTCCAAAGGGACTAGTCTTATTAAAGTCAAGAATGAATGAATGATTGAGGTGTGAGACCTCTATCTAGTTAAGATTATGAGATAGTGATAGACCGATAGTAGAGGCATAGACAAGATGTAGGAGCTATCCTTATGATGATGATAAATGTTTTAAATGTTTATGGGATGGGTTAGTAGAATACCACTCCAAACTAGATGATTGTATAATACATATCTACAGTCATTCCGTGAGAGTCACAGTTAGCACTGAGTGGACCTTGGGATACATGTGGATACTCCCCATAGCTAGGGCAAGAGATCTTTAATAGAATCCCATAATCCCATAACTACGTGTCACCATAAGAAATAGGGGTCACCGCAAGTAAAGGTTGACCTCTATACCACCCGTTAGTGGAGGTTTGCTTAATAACTAGCTTTAGTGGATCCACTTAGGCATATTAGGAAGTCACCTTGACAAGTGATCTCCCTCTTATTTCGGTATATGGAAAATATCCATGGTTTAGTTCACATGGTTTATGTCAATTAAAGGTTGCTCTCAGATATGTCTACGTCCTCCTCATGATCCCAAGCCTTTTATGATGATTTGTGATGGCTCTTTCATGTTATGTCCTTTTAAAGTTCATATAACTCATTGTCTTATAAGTTCAAATGGTTTTCTTCACATATGTTATGGTCCCTTGTTATTGGAAATGGTATTTCGCATAAAGGTACATGACATTCTCTGGGTCCTTAAAATATATGACACAGGCCACCGTATGGTAATAATTCTCTTATTAACTTGAGCAATTTAGGATCGTCGTTGTTTGAAGCAGACAACTTTACTATTGACGTGTCTATTTTTTTAAAAAAAATTATATTTTTAAAAATTTATTGACTAGCTTAGGGTTGTCTTGCCTACTTCACCTATTAGAAGCAGACAACTGACTATTGACATATCTGTTTTTATTTACTTTTGTAATTTTTTTAATTTTATTTTTTAAAAATTTTCTACAATTATTTTTTTGGTTACTTTGAGGAGCTTTTGATTGTCTTGCCTTCTTCAGCGGGGTTATCGATATGTCTGCTTTTATTCATTTTTGTATTTTCTTGCAGTTGACTATTGACGTATCCACATTTATTTATTTTTGTAATTTTTTAATTTTATTGTTTTTAAAATTCCTACAATTATTTTTTTCTTTAGTTTGAGGAGTTTTCAGTTGTCTTGCCTACTTCAGAGGGGTTATTGAGGTGTCTGCTTTTATTCATTTTCACATTTTCATCATTTTTATTTATTTTTTACTTTTTATTTTTTGAAATTTGTTATATATTCAAAAATTATGTAAAGTTTTATAAATCACAACAATTAGCTATTAAAGTTTTATAAATCATAGCATTTAGCAATTAAAGTATTATAAATCACAATAATTTGCAACTTAAATTGAGACGAAGAAAGTAATATATATATATATATGTGTGTGTGTGTGTGTGTGAATTAAATATCAACTTAAAAATTTAAAAGACATAAAAACTTTAAATGGTTCTTGAAAATTTTCCTGTAGCACATAAATAAAATTTTGATTGACTCTCAAAATTTTATATGTATGACATAAATTGAAACAAAGTAAATAAATATATTATTTTAAAATGTCATAAAGTGCATTATAAGTCACATTAATTATCGACTTAAAAATTTTAAAAACATAAAAATTTCTATCAATATCACATAAATCAAAATTAAAAAATATATATACATGTGTTGGCCGTTTAAGTGACTAGTGTGAGATATATGCTAGGAATATCTAGTGCGACAAACGTGGAAATAGTCAAGAAAAAGTAGTATGCAAATTAAATATTCTACAATTCTTCAGCTTTTGATTAAAGCATTCAGCAAGGTCCGCTGCCAATCAATTTTAGTTGATGTGTTGTATATCACAAAAACATAAAGATGATGCAGATTTCTTTCATTGCTTTTGTTGAAACAAACAAATAATACAAGTTTCAAGAGTGTGAGATAAAATACAAAAAGATTATCAGACACTCTATGCTTCTAAGTTGTAACCTTTCTTTCTGCCTGAAGTTCCGATAAGGTACACTTTTGGCACAATGAGAGTAAGGAAATTTCAATAATTTGTACATATTTGAGTTACTATGTCCACAAGTATCCAGGTCTAGGGATGTGCTTTGAAATAAGCTAACAGGCCAACAAGTGGTGCATTTACATATGTAGCTGGTTCTGACTGGGCAGCATTAGGTCTAGAATCAGCAAAATAATCTTTGATATCAGGTCCTCCAACCACTGCCCCTATATGCAAGTTGGGATTTGGGCTTTCACTGAGGAAATATTGTGTCCCTTGTTTACATCCAATCTTCTCTGGATGTTGATCAATAGAAGGCAAGGAAGCCCCTCTATGGTGTATTCTTTGAGGAAATTTTGCTCCAAATCCAACCATGTATGACACGTTCATTGGATTTATCCCAAGAATATAATTCACCTGCAGACAGCATTTGTACCTTCATCGGTTTAATTTGTTTCAAATTTATCACAATTTCGTTGTTATTCTAATACGTATACCTGGCTTCTTGCAAAACGAATTAGCATCTTTTGAGTTACATCAATGTTGCCACAACGAATGCCTCTGCTCTTCATGTAGCGCGCATACGTAAGAAGTAGAAATGACAAAGATGTCGGATTTTGCATATTACAAATCCCGGATTTGTACATGAGTCCACCTGTAAAAAGAATTGACCATGAAAACAATTACAATTATTTTTTTGTTTTTGAAGTGGGAGATAGAAGGGTGGGGGGGACTATACCTGGAGTGTATCTGACTGTATTGGTGGGAGATTCAGGCAATACACTGCAGACGAATGTATCAGCGTATGGAAGGAAGGGGTTAGCATTTGAAGGGTTATCGAGAACAAACTGCAGCAATGTCCACAAAAGTGAAAGATGTTGGCTTGAATCAAAGACGGATTTATATATGTAGAATAAATAAGAGCTTGCTCTAGCTAGTTAATAAACCTTGGAGATAAGCACATTGATACCAGCATGCTTCGCATCCCATCCAAATTCCGATAAGCCGCTTTCCATGTCTGATTTGAAATTTATTATGTTCTGCTTAACATAGCTCCAATACATAGGCTTTTTTGTAGCTTTGAGGAGCCACGCTGCAGCCCAAAGCAATTCATCCTATTCAATTATTTGGACCATCTTTGTTAATTAGGACTATTAAGAACTTGTTGAATGCTGAAACAATTTGAAGATCATTAAGCCTTCATACTTACTTTGTATCCATTGTAATCGCAATAGAATGGGCACACCCAAGGTCCTATGCTGTCATTGTAAGATCCCCTGTATTTATCCGCAAATTCAAAAACCTGAAATCCGCAGTTAGCATTATTTTCATCTCAACTGTTTGATAGTACCAAAAAGGAACACTCTAGTTATCTCATTAATAATACTTCCTTTGTTTCCAAATATTAGTCGTTGTGGCAAAGTGAATTTGTTTTACAAAAGTTGATGGCTAGTACCTGAACAGCTCTGTTGACAAGCAATTGGGAATATGCGGGATCAGTAGGCTTTAAAACCACGGAGGCAGCAGCTAGAGCAGCAGCAATCTCAGCAGAAACTTCAGAACCAGGAGCTTGTGCAGTAACTGCAAAAGCAGTACGAGGAGTATCCATATCTTCAGGCCTTTCCCAGCAGTTGTGATCGCCCTCCGCATTACCTACTTGTGCATATACGACGTTGGGAATGTTTGTTGCCTTTAAGAAATAATCAGTGGACCACCTGATAGCCTCCATGGCATGTTGCAAGTCTGGTCCCATTGAATTTTTAAACTGCTCGACACTCCAAGCCAACATGGTCGTTGTAAAAGCCATTGGAAAGTGGAACTTGACATTGTCACCAGCATCATAGTATCCACCAACCAAATCCACCTGAAGAAGATTCTTGTTTCTGTTAAATTGGGCAATCTGTATTTGTGCTAACAAGATTAAGAGCATGGCCCAGACAGATTATATAGTCCATCCACTTGAGTTCACGAAAATAAGAAAGACTTTTGAAACTCATGATGTTAAATTAAAAATGTATATAATGTGCCAAAATATCACTTGAATCGTGTGTTCTTAAACAAGTTGTTGGAATTAAAGAATTACTAAATATTAAAGTTACTGACTAAAATAAGTAAGGTGAAGTATCACATCTTATGTATACTTACACCCTTGTCAGCTCCATCAAGAAGAGCAGAATCCTTTCTCCAAGTCATGCGCTGGTTAGGGGGTAATTTACCAGATCTTTGTCCCTCGAAGAAGAGAATACTCTTTGTTAATGCGTCAGCATAATTAGGATTAGGGACCTTGATTGCCACAACCATTGCAGTCAAGCAGACAAACATTGCTGCTATTATTGTTGTTAGCACTTGATAATTAAGAAATAATTTTCCGCTTCCAATCATCTTTCTCGATATTGGTCTTGGACTAGGTACGATGTTTATAGTTTATTTGCCAGAAACTCTTGTTTGACATTATATATATATATAGTTGTTCAAAAGGTCTTGCATTCCTAGAATGCTTTTCCATAAAGATAGGGAAATCAAGCCTTGGAACTACAAGTTCATTCTGCAAAAGCAGACGAATGACTCTGATTGAAGTCTTGCAGGGGATGACGAATTTTCTCGTTTCTTTGGGTATGACATAATAAGTTCACCACTTTTTGAACTCTATTCATATATTGATCAAACCGGTTTTATGGCGTATCTCATAGGATACGCAAGTATATATGAAGTTACCTTTATAAGTGGGAGGCTACGGCAAGCAACTTGCCTTGGTATTAGCTCATGAACCATTTGACTACTCTAACAAATTTACTGATATTCCAAATTATCCACGAACAGGATTTGATGCATGGTTGTTATGCTTGTATATATGAAAAGGTGAAAATTTTAGACGATTTGACTAGAAATATAATATGATTTGTTACAAGGAGAATTTGTTTCAACCAAAAGCATAAAGAGATGTAAAATCCAAATAGCCGACCTCCTCCTTTTCAAGGATTGCAACATCCATTCCAACAAGTTACATTATACTCCCTCCGTCCAACTTTACTTGGCCCCTATTGACTTGGCACAGGGATTAAGAAGTAGTAAATGATAGGGGTAATTTTACCAAATCACACTTTGAATATAATTAATGCAATGTATTAAAAATGTAATAGGGAAATAACTACCATTAATGACAAGGGTAAATTAGGAACTTAGTGTAAAATTATTTTTGATTTCATAAACTGGACAAGTATTGTTGAACATCCTAAAATAGTATAGGGGTCAAGTAAAGATGGACAAAGGGACTCTAGTTATTGCTTGAATTTCAAGTTTCTTCCTATTTAAGTACCTTTAGTTTCATCTTTCCCCAAGCATACAATTGGTAAATTCGCCGTACATGTCGTTATTCTTCATATCTGAGTATCAAAACACCTATCTACCCATTTCAATTTATACCGACTCATCACGGAAATTATATTTTTAAAATTTGTAATTTAAAATAAATTATAAAATAATTACAAATCATCTCATTAAGAATAAATTGAGAAGTGAAAGTAAAATTGTTACTTACTAAATATGGAAAAAAATCATTTCATTTGGGACCGACTAAAAAGAAAAGAGCGTCACTTAGATTAAAAGAAAGAGTAGCTTAATTATTTTACTTGTCCGTTATATATTCTAAAAATAGATTTTCATCATTTTTATTTATTGTGAAATACCAAGCACTTAGATGTAAATTGTCACATCTTAGACGATAGAACTTGTTGAAGATTAGAGCATTAACTTAAAGTATAATCCAATTAGTAGATTTGTTCACAAGGGTCATGTCAAGAAGTCCAAAGAATTATCTTGTGTCCAAACTCATGTTTTGTGATGCACAAAATTAGTTTGAGGGAGTGTTAATTATATTTTATTTAGTAACCTAATTTCAATGATCTCCCTTTATTCTTAATAATTACTAGGCTATTAATAATGAGATAATTAGGACTCTTTTCTTTTGTATAAACACCTTATGTATATTTCAATTACATTAAATTCTTTCATTCTTAATTGCTCTTTATTCAAATTTTATTTTCCCTTTTTCTTTTCTAGCCTCCCCCATCCTACTACCCCTCATTTAATTGCTTATTGTGGTTGAAATTGAATGATTAATGTTCTATTAAGCTAATATTTTATACATTCTTAAGAATTTGTAATGGTTTGGTTGAAGAGAATTAAAGAACATTGTATGTGATTTGTTGAGCTTGAAAAAAATTGATGAAGGATAAAGTTTATTGATTATTGAAGGTTTAGGTGGATATAACTATTGGAAATTATCTTTCTTGGTATTGTAAGATTGTAAATCATATTTGGAGTAATTTAAAGTTGATTTTGGAAAAAAATGTGTAAGTGAAATTTTATACAACAATTTATGGTGATTCATTAGGATTTTGAGTCAACGTAGACTTTTTAAAATTTGTGGTTATAATTCTGGGGTTTGTAAGAATTTGTGACAAGCCAAGTTATATCCAAAATCCTAACGATTTGTTAGAGTTTGGTGATTCGCTAGGATTTGGCCATAAATATTAGTTTTTGACTATAAATATTCGTATTTCCTATAAAACATTTCTATTGATTTAGGCACTTTCCTTAAATAAAACATAGCTAGGCATTAGCTAAAAATTATTGATTTTCTCACCAATAAAACAGCCACATATTTCGCTATGAAAAATTCCTAGCTATCATTTGACTAAATTCCGACACAAAATATGTTGCTGAAAAATAGGCTACTTCTAGCAAAATCTGCCGCTAACTATGTATATTAGCTACAAATCTGTATTCTCTAGCTAAAATTCATACTCCCTCCGTTCACAATTAGATGTCAAGAAATCTTTAATTTGATTTTCATTTTTACTTGTCAATTTTGAGAATCCAAGATAAGACAAATATTTTTTACCTATTCTACCCCTA
>JBCEWC010007698.1:0-21052 GCA_038996855.1 Solanum aculeatissimum | reverse complement strand
CAATTCAAAAATCCCAAAAGAGTCGTCGCCACGACTTCGTCCAGGTTCCCTTTTTTCTCGAAAAAAAAAATGGGGCGCGACACTACACTCACCCAGATGGTTTCTCCCACACTTGCCAAAACGGGGAGCTCGTGGACCACCTCCAACTTATGCCTTAAGAGGAGGCACTCTTGGATTAGCATGCTTCATATTTGAACCTTGGTATTGTTGGAATCGACCAAATCCTCCACCACCGTTAGAGTTAGAGAATCCACCATCAAACCGGGGTCTTTTTGAGTCGTTCACCCTCCTCTCCTTGAGCTTCTCACCCTCAATCTGCTCAACATAAGTCATAAGCCTGGAGATATCCATGTCCCGAATAAGCATGGCGGTAGGGCACTCTTTCATAACGACACCAGAAATGAATTTGTGCATCCTTGCACGGGGATCAGTTACTAACATGGGAGCATACTTTGAGAGCTTAGTGAACTTGAGGGAATTATCCCTCACAGACATGCTACCTTATTGGAGATTGATAAATTCAGTCATCTTGGCTTCTCAAAGTTCAACAGGAAAGAAATGGTCCAGGAAAGCCATCTTGAACTCCTTTCAACCAACCTTAACACCTTCAATTCTTTCCACCAACCACGGATTATACCACACTTGAGCTACATCCTTCAACTGATATGCAACCAACTTAGCTTTTTCCTCAGAATTGACGCCCATAATAGTTAGCACCTTCGCGAGCTCATCAATGAACTCTTGGGCATCCTCATCAACCTTTGAACCAAAGAATTCAGGAGGATTCATTCAGGTGAAGTCTCTCACCGTAGAAGCTGGAGTGCCACCATTCATGGAATTAGTTGGTCTGGCTTGATTAGCCACCACTTAGGCCAACGTAGCTACCATATTCTAAAATTCAGCGTGAATCACTTGTTCATCCACAGGCTCACGAGGGGCTTGTTCCCCATGGGCAGAAGACTGTCTAGAGAAGGGAGATCTTCTGGGAGGCATCTTCTAAAGAGTGACAAGAACACTAATATTTAGGAAATCTTATAAATAGTACACAACACGACATAAGGGGCAATGAATTGAGAAAATTCCTAAATTATCGTATAGCCTCTCTCATAGGTATGGCACGCATCACACACATGAACAAGACTCTAATTGGCATGGCATGTTGGACTTCGGGAATCATTTACAAACCCAGGGCTCTGATACCATCTTTGTCATAACCCAAGAGTAGGGCCTAGATGTGACATGGTGAAAAAGAACCTCAGAGTCCTCGATCAAGCCATCTTAGCATCATCACACACCTCATCAATTTGGAAGCACGTAATATAATAAATAACACATAAGTCTAAGGGATTTCGGGGCTTTGGACTCAAGCTATGGGATTTTGCCGAGAATGGGATAAGTATGAATCAAA
Organism: Solanum aculeatissimum; assembly: GCA_038996855.1. Lineage (NCBI taxonomy): Eukaryota > Viridiplantae > Streptophyta > Magnoliopsida > Solanales > Solanaceae > Solanum > Solanum aculeatissimum. The sequence goes on along the minus strand of JBCEWC010007698.1, from coordinate 19,644 downwards.
TAGCACATAGCAATTACGTTCTAAGGGGAGGATAAGTATGATTCAAGCTATGGGGGAAAGAAGGGTTAGGGACTTTCCACATAAGCTCATTCCCAATCCAACAATCACAATGACATAAGAAGAAACAAAAACATAACATAAGAAACCATCACTGAACATAGATAATCATATCATTGAAATCAACACATAGCATGATGTACATTAAAGTTTGATATGTCCAACAATATCTCTACATAAAAAGAGACGGGGCCTCAACATATTCCAGACTCACCCTCAACTCATAAGATAAAGAAACATAGAATAAATACATAAGGTAGATGAAAGTGAGTGTTGCCCTTGGAATATAGGGCTTACCACAAGAAACAACTTCAAGTTCTCCAACTAGATGTCCAACGGTGGAAGGAAATCACCTCTGGTACCTACATGGCTAGATCATGTAGACAAAGAGTATGGGTTAGCACATATAATGTACTAAGTATGTGGTATTCCATGCACATGAACATGATCCTACAACAAGGCTAAATGCCAAGAGCACACATTGATACAGAAGGAATGCACATAGCCAAGGGAGTAGATTTCATAACAATAAGTCATGTGATGTCATGATGCATGAATGCAAACTACATATCATAGAGGAGATGTGACCTCAACTGACAACATGAGAGACCAAGCGAGCTACTACTTGGAATTAGACTACTTGCCAGGTAGATCCCTAGCCAACCCTTAAGAAAGGGGATACATAACAAGTCAATCCCATCAAGGGAGATAACCCATGTTGGCACATGGTTTGACGAAAAGGAGTATGGACCCTTGAAAATAGTCCACCCTAACTCCAATCCCTCTGTGTTAAATCTCATCCCACAGGAATACATATACATATACAAGCCTTCAAACTGGAGATTCGACATTTTGTTAAAAAAAATGCATAATTGGGCTAAAACCCAACAAGAGTTTCAAAGACCAATACATTAGGAGTAGCTCATTCTACATATTATATTATATCTTGTCAAATTAGTATAAACACCCATAATTGCTCAAAGAGCCATAACATAGACTTTTTGTGATCACATTTAGTCAATTCCCATGTCTTTATAAAAATAAGTCATATCATCACATGAGGGTCAAGCCCTTATCAAGAGTTCCTTAAAATCAATCCTTTTATGCTCATGAATGCAATGCAAGATGATCAACGGTAGCATGGGTATTGGATATCAACGTTTAAATCATCAATACAACAAGTTCATATCCAAAGCATAATGAAATAATCAATTTAAAGCAAAATTCTTAATACCCATACTTGAATTAAAGAACTAAGGGGACATGCATTTTTGAAGCATCATGAAATCAATGGAGCTTATCAATTAGGGGCTCAATTTACTTTGAAATTTATAATTTAACACAACCCACACTTCAATTTAAGTAAATCATTCATAATCTTAAAGACCAATTTTCAAGAGAAATCAAAATTTATCAAATTAAAGAAAAAGGTTTTTAAGGTCTTCATAGTTGAAAGAGACACCATGAATCAATCCTACATACCTTGAATTCACCAAGAGAAATAAGAAGATTGTAAAGAAGAATTGAGATTCCCCCAATTCCCAAGCTTGTCTTCAATGGAGGTGGAGAGAAAATTGAGAGAAAACTTTGGAGAGATTCAAGAGATTGAATAAATTAGAAGTGATTAGGGTTAAATTCAGGGGTTTCAGGAAGGTTTAAAAGACTGAAACGGCCCTATGACTAATTAATATTACAATTAAACTATTAATAAAACGAGAAGAAAAATGGAAATAGTCACTGATGAGGACAGCTTCATGGTCTTTGTAGAGGCTCACGGGCCATAAACTCAACCGTGAAGCCATACTTGGCTCATTCCTTGGCTTGAAATCTTGGGAACTTTACTGGACCACCTCACAAATACCCTCACGAGCCATGAGGCATCACACGGACCGTGAAGTGGTCTATGGAGCCTCACTTTGCTTAGGGCCTTGGTCCAACATCTAGACCATACTCTAGATCCCCCCGCAGATGGGCTCACGAGCCGTGAGCCCCCACACAGTCTGTGGTCCTTCCGCGAGGCCTTGCCTTAGTCAACTTTGTCCTTCCCTTTTCCAGAACGCTTCTATGTACAAGCTGTCTCACCATAATAGGCATAACCTCCACATCCAAACTCCGAATTGAGTGAGACCAATTGTGTTACGAAGATAACTCAAAGATCTTCATTTTGATAGGTTTTAGCCCATACAGTTCATCTCGTACCAAGATATATGGCCATTCAAAGTCATCCCTGTCACACGACCTAGTGCAAAAACCAACCAACGTGATTCTTTTGAACATGGCCACATAAGTATGACACATGATGGTCACTAGCCAACCAAAACTGGTTCAAAATACACCTTGATCAACCACTATAAAGTTCAAAAATATTTAGGTCGTTACATCATTTCTTGATAAAATCTTTAAATTAAAATCTTTATTTTATGCCCTCATTCATCATCATCATATCGTGCAAAATCACCTTAAACTTAGTGGCTAGTACATTATTGAGAAAACTCATAAATCAAGAGAGTAATGCATGAATCATAGAAGGATATGTATCTTTAAATCATATGCTAAGTAGCTCAGACATCATAGTTTAAATACTAGCTTTTCGGGTCAAGTCATCAACTCAATACTCTTAAAAAGGTGTAGTAAAACATTGCATGATAACATTTGAGACATAATGCATGGTAACATATCATTAAATTATCATTTAAATCAATGGCATACATGATAGTATTTTAAGGAACTTAAAAAAAGGTAAAGAGCTTTAAGGAAGGACTTTTTAGATGAAAGGAACCCACAAATCAACTCATATACCTTGATTGTAGCCTAGGAAGAATGAACTTGAAGTTTTGAGGAAGACCCTTTAAACCCTAGCCTTATGCCTTGCTTTCTTGAGAGGATATTCTCTTGGAATATTTTAGAAGATGGAAGAATGGAAAGAATGAGGATCCTTAAGGGTTTTTTAGTCTACTTAGGGTCTTAGGAAACCATAAAAAGGGTGTAGTTTAAGTCTAGATTATGCAGAAAGGACAAAAATATCCTTCATTAAATTTACTAGATCAAATCCATGAGACCCTAATTACATCTCATGGACTCAACCACGAGTCATGGTTTAAGTCATCCTATTCTCCTTTTCTAATCTTTAGAGTCTAGTTTTCGAACCACCAAACCACAAAACTATTTCATGGGTTGTGAAATAATTCAGGGGTCATGGACTATCTCATTGAACCCTTCCACACATAACCATTTTTTCATTTTCCAGGACCTCATCCACATACCCTAACCACGAATTGTAAACAGGATCATAGGTCATCCTATTAGACATGGTTTGATTTCTACAAACTTTAAATTTCATTCAACTCTGGGCTTCTATCCATGACCACTTTTCATAGGATGTGTTCTATTTTATGGGTCTTAAATTGCCCTCATGAACTCTTTGACACTTAGAAAAGTTTTTAGAACCTGTGTCTTCATCCATGATCCTAGTCTTCAAGTCGTGGTTTGAACCACGGGCTATGGATGAGGCTTCGTGAAATGGCCCTGAACCTTTCCAATCCTTTTTTTTGTACTATCAAGGCTTCTAACTCGAGGGTCCTTACAATATCTCCCCATTGAGAACATTCATCCCCTAATGTACTTAAATGTAGGCTCTAAAGAGTTAAATAAATAGCTAACAACCTAACATGAATGTAAAAGTGCAATCTAAACATATCTTTATGAAATTTTCAAATTCCATACTCAAAATGTGTCTCAAAACAACCCACACATATATAAACATGACTATACTTCGTGCAAAACTGAAATGTTAGGAATTGGAGATTTTTGGCAAGAATAACTTAATGCCTTAGGCTTGAGTAGAGTGGAAAAGATATGGATAATGCTTCATCATGTCCGCAACCACTTCCCATGTTGCACCTTTAACTTGTTGATTCCTTCATAGCACTTTAACAGATGCAACTTCCTTATTTCTTAGCCTGTTGAGTTGTCGGTCTAGAATTTCAAATGAAATCTCTTTATAACTAAAATTCTCTTTAATTCTCACATATTCCAATGGGACTATAAAATTTGGATTATCTATGAATTTTCTCAACAATGACCCATGAAAAACCGAATGAATCATGTTCATCTCCATGGGCAAATCTAACTCATATGCCAGTTTACAACCTCTTCTCACCACCGTGTAAGGCCCTACATACCTAAGGCTTAATTTCCTTTTTTTTCAAAATTGGATAACATCTTTCATCGGATACACCCTCAAATAGACCCAATTACTAACATTGAACTGAAGGTCCCTTCTCCTCACGTTGGAGTAGGACTTTTGCCAACTTTGAGCCATTTTCAATTTCTCCCTTATGAGTCTCACCTTTTCCATAGTGTCCATGACTAAGTCCATCTCTAAAAAGACCATCGCACCAACTTCAAACCACCCAACAGGTGATCTATATCATCTACCATATAAAGCCTCAAATGGTGCCATCTCAATGCTTGAATAGAAACTATTGTTATAGGAAAACTCAATGAGAGATAGGTGATCATCCCAACTCCCCTTGAACACCAATACACAATCTCTTAACATACCCTCCAATGTCTGAATGGTTCTTTCAACTTGACAAACTATTTGAGGATGGAAAGTGATACTCAACTTTATCTTAATACCAAGACCCCTTTGAAAATATTTTCAAAAGTAAGAGGTAAATTGGGCTCCACGATCCATATTATGGACAATGGAATCCCATGCAACCTTACCAACTACTAGATATAATATTTAGCATAGTATTCGACACCAAATATTGTTTTAAACGATAATAAATAAATTGACTTTGTCATTGTATCCACTACCACCCATATGGAGTCAAAATGCCTCTTGGTCTTAGGGAATCACACTATGAAGTTGATATTGGTCTCTTCCCACTTTCAGGTAGTGGCCTTTGATGTTCAATCTTGACTTGTTGGCAATTAGAGTACTCAGACACAAACTTGGCAATGTCTCTCTTCATTTTGTTTCACCAATAGACTTCCCTCAAATCTATATACATCTTTGTGGAATCGGGATGAATAGAATAGGAAGAGTTGTGAGGTTTTTACAATATCAATCCCATCAACTTACTATCATTCGGCATACACAATTCCTTTGATAATGGAGTAGCCCATCTCCCCCTTGTAAGAAAACCTCTATTTTCCTTCTTTTACCAAGGCCTTCAATTTGACCAAGATGAAATCAAGATTGTGCTTGGAAATAAAATCCTCAATCAATGAAGAATCAGAGCCATGTATTACTATCACACCACCATTACCAAAATCATTCAACTTCAACCTCAATCTAGCAAACCTATGGACTTCCTTGGCTAACTCCAACCACTTTCGTGGTCTTAGATTGAGTTCCATTTAAGTGAACACTTGTTGAAGACTTTTATGATCGGTGAAAACATCCACATGAACCCCATAAAATTATTGATGTCATATTTTCAATGTAAATACCACAACCACAAGTTCAAGATCATTTCTTGGGTTTTTTTTGGTTTTTCTATTTTAATTACCCTTGGGTAGGTCAGGGGTTAAGCAACACTCCCAGGCCTTAATATTAATAACCATATAAATACAAGATGGGGGACAAGATCCTTAGCTCAAATCCTATATTTGTTCCTAAGTTATCCAACCCTCTAAGGTTAGACTACTTGTTCCCCGTACAAGCAATATACTAATCTATAACTAATTCTAAGAGAGGACTCATCTCTGTACATCATTTTAGGAAACCATAAATTAGGGAGACTTTTTCTTTACAAAAAGAACCTACGCTAAAGCTAGAATAAGAAAATAAACCTAAGAAGGCTTCTTAATTCTCTTGAGCTTCCTTCTACTGATGTTTGAAATTTTTAGCATATCCAGATATAGATAGGATTTAGCTTCTTGTGGCATTTGATTAGAAGAAAGGAAAACCTAAGTAGAGCTGCAGCTATGATTATATTTAGAAAGAAAATCAACTACTTGATTGGCTACCCTGTAGATGTGCTTGCATCTAAAGTGTTGGAGCTGTCTGTTGAGTTATTATAGCTTGATCAAGCTTATCTGAAGCTTCCGTAGTGATTTATATTGTTGAGTGATCCATTTCACTAGTAGTTAAGAGTCCAGCTCTAGAATCACTCTTATATGTCCTAGCTGTCGGCACTAGGTTAGTTCCATAATGGCAGATTCTAATTTGGCATGATTATTGGTACCCTTACCAAAAGGGACTGCATAGGCCAAGATAAGCCTTCCTTGGTTGTTCCTCAGAATACCTTCAGTCCCTATTTTACCAGGGTTATGGAGGGCACTACCATCAATAGTTAATTTAACATAAGTTCTAGGAGGTCTTTTCTAGGATACTTGTATTCATGAGAGCATGTTTCAACTATTTGAATCAACTCACACCAGCTTGGAGGCTAACTGATGTGTGGGTATGCCACTGTTAATAGTTTGGAGATATCCATGAAGATAATATATTTAACTCTAACAGCACTAGACTTTTTTCCTCCATACTTAACAGAGTATCTATTCTTCCATAGATTCCATATAATAAAGACAGGAGTAGCTTGCAAGACCAATTTATGGGCCTATTTTTAGGATTAGTATTCCACCATCTCATCAGTTGATATTTTAAGGATATATTGTCCATGTAAACTCCATTAATTGAGAAAAAAAGATCCATAAATACTTGGTCAAATGTCCTGATAAGAAGATGTGATCAATTGTATCTTGACAAGGGGTAGAACAACAGTAACAATAAGTAGGATTTTGCCCAAACATGACTATATTCTCATTATTAGGAAATTTACCCCCAATAGTCCTTCATAAATAGAATGAGCATTTAAAAGGTATGATTTTGTGCCAAATATAAGAGTTGATGGGTTGTCTGGATTTTTTTCCTCTGATAACCTCCCAAGCAAAAGAACAACTGAACATGCGATTAGAATTAGGCTAATAAATTGGTATGTCCTGCATCTGAGGATTATAATGGATTCGGACAATAAGGATGTTAGGGACCAGATCAGGAGGAGAAACCTGCCTAAATTTCTACTCATCCCAATGCCGATTGTTGAGAAAGTAAGAGACTTTGATGTTATTGGACCTAGAAATATCATCTCTGTAAACTAATAGACCATTGCCTATCCAATCATCCCACAAACACAAGTTGGAACCTAACTTGATTTTCCATTGGATATGAGGTTCAATTTTGTGCTTATTGATCATCAAGTGTTTCCAAGTGAGTGATTGGCCAATATGTCATTTCTCGCTAATGGTATTGGATCTTATGCAGTATTTAGCCCTTAAGAACTGTCCCCATAGGGTGTTCTTAGATCTGAATATCTACCATTTCTTATATAGAAAACTTGAGGCCACATTAACTAGGAGTCTAACACCAATGCCTACTTCATCATAAGGGCAAGGGCAACTTAACTTTTTCTAGGAGACCCAGCGATACTTCTTTTTATCATTTTTCTTGCCCCAAAAGAATTGGGCAGTTAGGTCTTGGATTTGCTTAAGAGTAGTAGAAGGAGGAGAGGTAGCTGAGAGCAAGTGGATGGGGAGTGATTGAATAACATGTTTTACCAGAGTAGCCCTTCCACTATAGCTTAACATTCTTGTGTGCCAACCACTTATCTTAGTAATCACTTTAGCCACAAGACCAGCATAGTAAATAATCTTTTGTCTTCCAATGAATAAAGGCCAGCCAAGATAAGTAATAGGATTCTGAGTTTGAGTGAAACCAATAGTCTTTTTAATTATGCTCACTATACGTCTAAAAGCATTGGAACGGATCATAAAATAGCTCTTCTTCTTATTGATTCTCTAACCAGAGACTTCTTGGTAACTATCAAGGGTTTTCATAATAAGATTTAAAGAGTTCTTTCTCCCAGAGGTGAAAATAATAACATCATCAGCAAAGTTGAGATGGTTAATCTGGGGAACTCTTTTCTCCATATAAAAACCATTATACAAGGGATGAGAGTGCAACGTATTCAACATTTTGGAGAAGACTTCTGTACCTAAAATAAATAGGGATAGAGATAGAGAATCTCTTTGCTTGAGACCTCTAGAGGAGTGGAAGAAACCATCCCTAGAGCCATTAACAATCATAGAGTACCAGTTGTTGACTATAATTCTCCATATCATGTCAATGAAAACAATGAACCCCATCCTTTTGAGCACCAGACTAGTGAATGACCAAGATACCCTATCATAGGTCATGGATATGTCCAACTTGATAACCACATTCCCTCCTATATTAGATTTTTTAATATGATGGATGATTTCTTGGGTCAGCATAATATTCTCAGAAATACTTCTATTCTTTAAAAAACTAGACTGGTTAGAGGAAATAAGATTGGTGAGAAAAGGAGAAATTCTGAGATAGAGAAGTTTGTAAATGACTTTATTGATGACATTACAAATACTAATAGGTCTAAATTATGATAATTTATTAGAATGGTTTACTTTTTGGAGTGGAACCAAACAGGTGTGACTGAAGAACCTAGGCATGGGATGGCCACAGAAAAATGACTGAATTACATCAATGAGATCCTTACCAATGATATTCCAGTAGGTTTGATAAAATTGAACACTCATACTATCACGGCTAGGTGTAGAGTTGAGGTTCATGGAGAACATAATATTTTTTACTTCTTCCAAAGTTGGCATATTTTGTAAGATACAATTTTGATCATCAATTATCATCCTGGGTATGCAGTTTAACACCTCTTCTTGAATAGCCTTCTCTTCTCTAGTGAAGATTTCCTAAAAATGATTACAGGCAGCATTGGCAATATTATCATCCCCTTCAAACCATTCTCCATCCTCATCCTAGACTTTATGAATATACAACCTTCTTTTTTCACCTCTGATAATAGCACGGAAATATTTAGAGTTTATGTCCCTTCTTTAAACCATTAAAGATGGGCTTTTTGTTTCAAAATAGATTCCTCCATCTTAAGGAACCTTGTGTACTCAGCATTGAGGGCATGAAGTTTGATCCTGTTTTGAACAGATTCATTCTAAATCCACTCCTTTTCAGCAGCTTTGATTTTCTTTTCATAGTTTTTTACTTTAGCATAGATATCACCAAACTCTTTTCTGGACCAGATGCTGAGAGTATTGGCCAACCTTTTTAATTTATAGTGAAAATTTCCAATGGGGTTATTATTGTTACCAGATCTTTGTTCCAGTAATCCTCAACAGTTTGTAGAAATGAGGGATACTCAATCCATCCATTCAGAAATTTAAAGTATCTCACAGGATTACTGTTATTCTCCCTCATTTCCATGAGTAGAGGACAGTGGTTTGATCCCACAGAGGGAAGATGAGTTATGGATGTGTGGAACATGAGTTCCAACCATCTATCATTCACTATAGCCCTATAAAGTCTTTTCTAGATTCTAAAGAAAATACCTCTCAGATTGGACCAAGTGAACCTCTGACCACTAAAGCTTAAGTCCGTAAGACCACAAGCTTCAATTACATTAACGAACTCAAAACCTTTGCTCATATTATAAGGAACACCTCCCAATTTTTCCTCAGGAGAGGTGATAACATTGAAGTCACCAATAGTGTACCAAGGAGAAGAAGTGTTAGCCTATTTTAATAAGGTATCCCATAGAGGTCTTCTCAAGATATCCATACACTTAGCATTGGCATAGGTAATAATAAACCTCTGAGGGAGAATGATGTAGAAAATATCACATGTGATATGTTGTTCAGACATATCCAATACCTTGTAGTCTATCCTTGTAGTCTATATCCTTATTCTAAATTATCCAAATTTTACCATTAGGATTATATACTACCTGATCCATATTGAGATAAGTCATAGTATGTTGAATTTAAGAGTTATCAGAGAATAGTTTCAACATAGCAATAAGGGACAATTGGTAAATAACCTTAAACTTTTTAAGTCTTTCCTAAACACCTTAGGTGTTTACACCCCTGACATTCCATATAATAAACTTGATCACTAAATACTCCTAGATTGATAAAGTATGGTATTAGGTTTACTGACTGAAGCAGACTTAATAGTAATATGGACTGAATCCATAAGTAAGTTCCAAAGTGCAATCATCTAGCTCATGTTTGTCTTCATCAATATGAGCTTCTACCACATATTCATCCTTTGAGTTAATGACTACATATTCATCATCAGAAAGTGAGAAAGAGGGACATTATTGATAACCTTAGAGAAAGTAGTACTCATGAGTTTCTAGGAGCAACTATCATCCTGAGCCTTCTCCTCCATATAATGGTTATCATCCTTTTGCTTTCATGCTTCATTTTGTCTCCTCTTAATAGCATCCCTTCTCTTCATTCTCAACTTATTTTTCTTAGAACCCTATTTACTAGTGCTAGCAATAGATCCTAGGGCTTTTTCCATACCCTATTTGGGAGCATCCTAATTGGGGACAATAGAGGTTAGATGACTTGTAGCTTGAAGAGTATCAGCTTATTGCTGTTGGATAGGGGTAGAAGTAGCTTTAGAGTTATTAGTAGTGAAATCTATGGCTTCTCATGCAGAACATAAGATAAATCCACCCTAGGTACCCCATCCTACAAGTTAGTAGATTTCTCCATACACTTTCCATCCATCACTCTCACAACTTCATCAACAGTAATAACATTCTCATTATTAACAAGGGATAGGGGCTCCTTGGATGTTGGAAGATCAGAGTCAATACTTGGGGATTACACTTGGGTTTTCACAATACTTACATGATGTTTTTTCTTGCATATTAAGACTCATGTTACCAGCATTGAAAGAAAAACATTTATTAGAGATCATACTGATTTCCTTTACAGCTTCATGTTCCTTCTTGCCTTCATCCTTCTTTGGAGCTAATGCGGGTTTATGCACCTTGTTTTGTTGGTTCATGTTACTTCTTATTTTTTGTGTTTGCCATTGTTCTTCTTGCCCATTACTATTTTGGTGTTGAGTTTGTTGATATTGAGTGTTAGATTTTAGATTCTTTTTTCTCCTTTGCTAGTGTCACCTTGATTTTGTATCTCCATCACCTGTTGAATTTTCTTGTCCAATTTTATCTCTTTTCTTTTCCTATAATCTTCATCACTCTTTTTGATGGTACAAATGTCAATAGAGTGGTGTTGGTGTTTGCAATAAGAACAATATTCAGGAATTCCTTCATACTGGATTGCTTGTCATCTACCTTGGGTAATATCATCTTTATCAAGCAACATCCATACATAGGAGGGCCTTTCCTTGATAAGGTTAATTTGAACTTTAGCCTTAGTAACACTTCTTCTAGTCTTCTGAATAGAGGTAGTGTCCAGGAACAAGACCTTACCAATAAAGGTCAATAAGGCAGCAACAAAATTTTTATTGTAGCAGTGCTAGGGTAGCTCAGGTAGAGTCATCCAGATAGGCACAATTAGAGTCTCCTCCTCAGGAGTAAAGTTAGGAGTCCAAGCTTGGATCCTCATTAACTGACCTTTAATATACATCTTTGTTTGGTCCACAATGTAACATAATCTAGCACATTATCAAGATCTATGTACACATGTCTAGCATTGAAGTGAGTTATCTTGACCCCACCAGTCAATTGAGTTTGAGTGATAAAATCCTTTCTAATCAACTCCATATTTGGCATAGATTTGCTGAATTTGCCAATAAGGGTTCATCTGCAACTCTCAGCCAGTTTCACCATGAAATCCTCCCTATTAAAAATAATTGCAGGTAGTCCTTGTTTGTTGATGTACTTAGGTTTGGAGAGTTCTACTAAAACTTCATTTCTTGCTTGATTGATTCTCAATTAGCAAGATAGGGTTAAGTCACAGTATATGGAGTTGGTTCCATTCCTTGATCATTCTTAAGATTATTCCCTTGTTGAGCTAAATTATTTGTTCTAGTACCATTAGGGCTCTGGTTTTTAGAATTGCCTATCTTAGATTTTTTATTAATGTTGGTGTTCCTACTAAAATTGTTAGAAACCTTAGGATAGGAAGGCATAACACTCAATCTATGTTTTAAATTTTTCCTGGCATCAGTACTATTTTGTTCCTTCTCCTTAGGATTACTATCTTTTTTCCTTTTAACAAGATTTCCTTTGGCGTAGTCAGCTCCAAAATCACTTTATCAGCTTATAGGAAATCATATTTTTTCAAAGTAACATTCATACATGTCGACTCTTTTTGCCCAGTATCCTCACAGTTGTTACTTTTAGAGGCTAACAATTCATCTTCGTCGTACACAGTACTGTAGTTAGTCTCCTTAATTTGTTGTTGGGAAGAAACCTCCCCCTGTAGTTGACCCTTTGCTAAGTTTTCCTTTGATATTGTGGCATACTGTGGAGCTTGTTCTCCACCTTCCTTCAGGAAATCAGCTTCTCTACTTAATTCATTTCCACTAGACTCATCACTATTTTGGCCCAGCCTTGATTCCTTTTCCAAAATTGCACCGAAAGTTTACAGATTCAAATAATGAGAGGAGAGTTTGGAGGGATATTTGTTGTGTAGTTGGGCACTTCTTATTATCAGGATGAAGTGTTTGCTCTAGTGGCCTAGGTTGGCCAACCGTGGCACTTCGGCCATGGTCACTGGCTGACTCAGCTAAGTCAAGCTAGTAACTATTATAAAATGTATCCATTAGAGAAAGAATATTTTAGAGAAAAGGAAGAGAATATTATTCATCAAGTAATAACGTTAAAGTTTGATATGAACATATCATATGTTGAGTAGTTCTTCTCATGTACCTTTAATTGCATTGAGGCATAGGAAATCAACTTATCATGTTATATCACAACACAACCAAAACTAATTCTTGAGGTATCACAATAAATAAAAAACCCATTGATTCCCTCTAGCAAGGTCAAAATTAGAGAAAAAGTCAACTGATCCTTCAAGGTTTGAAAATTTTTCTCACACTTATCCTTCCACATGAACTTCACCTTCTTTTGAGTCAACTTAGTCAATGGAGAAAAAATGGAGAAGAAACCTTCAATAAATCTTCTATAATACTAAGTTAGGCCCAAGAAACTCCTAATATTCATAGGAGTCAATGGCATTGGCCAATTTCTCATTGCCTCTATTTTCTTAGGATCAACCTTGATCCCTTCTCCTGATACCACATGCCCAAGAAAAGCAACATCTTTCAATAAAAATTCACACTTGTCAAATTTTGAAAATAGTCTCTCATCTCTCAAGATTTGCAACACCACCCTAAAATGCTCCTTATGTTCTCCCTCACTCCAAAAGCAAATTAGAATATCATCAATTCACACTACAATGAACTTATCAAGGTACGAACACCCTATTTATAAGATCCATGAAGATTGTTAGTGCATTAGTTAGGACAAAAGACATCATCACAAATTCAAAATGTCCATACCTAGTTTGTAAAGCCGTCTTAGGAATGGCACTCTTTCTCACCCTTAATTGTTTATATCCAGACCATAAATCAATCTTAGAGAAATACATAGCTCCTTGTAGTTGATCAAATAGGTCATCTATCCTTGGGAGTGGATACTAGTTCTATATGGTGACTTTGTAGAGTTGTTGGTAGTCTGTACATATTCAGAGTGACCCATCTTTCTTTCTCACAAATAATATTACAACATCCCATAGAGATGTACTAGGTCTAATGAAATCCTTTTCCAAAAAATCTTTCAATTGTTCCTTTAACTCCTTCAACTCTGCTAGGGTCATTCTATAAAAAGGAATGGATATAGGTTAAGTGTCATGTAAGAGGTCTATGCAAAAATATATTTTCCCTTTTTGGAGGAATTCTGGGTGACTCATCCAAAATGACATCAGGGAACTCATTTACAATAGGAATCAACTCAAGAGAGGGAACTTTTGAAGTAACATCTCTAACCCTCACTAGATGATATATGCATCCCTTAGAGATTGTTTTCTGGGCTTCTAGATAAGAGAAAAACTAACCTCAACATGAGGAACTACTACCCTCCCACTAAAGAATAGACTCATTTGGGAATTGAAACTTGACTCTATGAGTCCAACAATCTATGGAAGCAAAAGAAGCATGAAACTAATTTATCCAAAGTATAACTTCAAAATCAACCATAGAGAGTTATGTCAAATCAGAAGAGACAACTTTATACAAGATGGACATGGGATAATTTCTATCGACCCTGTGTGCAACAATAGACTCTTCTATGGGTGTACATATTTCAAAGGTCTCATTAAGGACTTCGAGACATGCATGAAATCTATATGCAAGTAAAGGAGTTACAAAAGATAAATTTTCTCCCGAATTTAACAATGTATATTCAAAAAAGGCATACACTTTTAACATACCAGTTACCATATTCAGAGCCTTTTCTACTTCTTGGCGACTATGAAGAGCATAGAATCGATTAGTCATCAGGGCACCTTGAGCTTGGCTACCTTGGCCTTGAGGCTTTGTACCACCACTCCTACAAGCTTTTGCATGGTGTTGGGCTTTCCATACTTGATACACGTATTAGAGACAACGAGGCACTCCCCTTTATGGGGCCTCCCATATTTAGGAAAATTTAGAGTTTGTGTCTTTGGAGTTTCCCATTGTCCTTGATAAAATAAGAAAGAGAAGTGTTGGTAGACCCTTGGCCTCCTTGATTTTGTCCACCTTGAAATTTGTTGTGGTCACCACTCTTTTGGTGGAATATCCTCCACCATCTACCCAAGCCCTGTTGGACTCTCTAGCTTGCTCCCTTAGCTTTTCATCCTTGATTTGCTCCGTATAAGTCATCACACAAGAGATGTCCATCTCTATCACAAGCAATGTGGTTTTGCACTCTTTTGACACCAAATCTGACACACCATATATGAACTTGCTCATCCTAGCTCTTTGATCCTCTACCATAAATGAGGCATACTTGGAGAGCTTGGTGAATTTGAGAGACTACTCTCTCATGCTCATGTGCCCCTGCAAGAGATTTATGAATTCTTGCAGTTTGGCCTCCCTTAGCTCTAGAGGGAAAAATTAGTCCAAGTTAGCACTCTTGAACTCCTCTCATTCAAGTTACCTTCTCCTTCACACATCTCATCCACTCATTGGTCATACCATATTTTTTCCATGCCCTTAAGTTGGTAAGCCACCAACTCTACCTTCCCATTATGGCAACAGTCCAATATGTCGTGTCAATGAAGACTATGGGATATTCATCCACCTTAGAGCCATGAAATATTTGCAGAATTATCCTCATGAAATCTTGAACCCTTGTATTCAGAGTGAGAACTTAAGAAGGTATGGTAACTCCCTATTTGCTTGGTAAGCCAAAGCTTAGGATAACATAGTGAAGGCATCTTTGAACTCCGCATGGGACCATCCTTTATCTTTTTGTAAAGAAGGAGCTCGCTGCTCGGGTGTGTTCCTTGGTTGAGAAGCTCTTCTTGGAAGAATGATCTAGAAAGAGCAAAAGGAATATCATCAGTTATAGGAGAACCTTAGACAACTATAAAGGCACGACATGAGTCATGAAGAAGGGAAATTTTTCCTAAATGCATCATAGCCTCTCATTCATGGTTGTGGCGTGGTTCACAACCTTGAATGAGACTCTACTCGATGTAGTATGTTTAAACATCTGATCATTACCCAAAACATACCACCTAAACATGAGTCAATGAGAACTAGTGCACGGTTTGATTTCCCTCAAATAGAAAAGATGTGTAAATAAGATAGAAAGTAAAAGCCTTTAGTTTTAAAAACTAAAATATACATCAGTCTGAATGGTACATAGCATTAACAAAAATAGGTATGGAGCCAAACTAAGCACTCACCATTACAAACTAGTCTTGAACACCGATAACTAGCCACGTGTCGGAGGAAGAGGACCATTGATCCCTACGTGGTAACATCGTGTCGGCAAAATATGAGTTAGTATGTTAGAATGTACTAAGTATGTGAGATGCTAATGCAAACATGGAATTATAATGCCACCATTCAAACATTAAAAGACTTCAATGCATGAAATGGTAAAATTATCATTTATATGAGCATAAGTATGCACAAGGAATAACGTTCAATATGAAGTAAAAGTAATGCATTAAAGGAAACACACGTGATGGAACAAAGATATCAAATCTCACACTTTGTGGGAATGATATATAAATGACATATAAGACCATGTGAGATACTACATGGAATCCAAAATACCCCCCTACGCTGGCACGGGAAGACAATTTGCCAAGTGGTACTCCATCACATAGCATGCATAATTAATTGAATAATCATCCTATATTGATCAATTAGCCTAGCCTACAAGGACTACTATGGTGGCACATAGTTAATGGGGCAAAGGATTTCTTCTAGGGTTCCCTTACCAAACCCCCCACCTCATTATCTCATTTAGTGCAAAGTCATTCCATGGAATACCTTAGAACATATACTTAGACAAGTAATGACACTTAGAATCATAAGTAGCAATTTCAAAAAGTAGCTTAGAAACATAGGAACCACCAAGTGAGAATTGTCCTTTCACTTTGGGAACTATCATAAACATCTTTAAGGGCATCATTAACATGCTTATATCTTGACAAAATCTTTAACTTAAAACCTTTCTTTTATTCCCTCTTTCATCATAATCATATCATGCAAAATCATATTTTCGTGGGCTAGTACTAATAGAACACACATGTCCATTGAGTATTTGGGGACTAGGTCCTTCATCAGAATAATAATCAATAAAAATAGCAAAAACAATAAAGCAGCAAAGTAAAAAGGCATAAGTTGTTTTACGTGAAAACCCCTTGCTCAAGGGAGGATAAAACCATGACCTACACTCATAGGATTGCAACCCAACTCTATTATTCTCAGAGGAGCAAAGCTTTTCGAGTACAAACTCTTGAAATCAAGGATTTTAACTCTAAATCCCTTCCCCCTCACTGTGATAACTCTACCACAGGTTCGAAAAACCTACGTAGCTAATCTTCTACCCACTAAATTAGCTAACTCTAGCCAACTTTGACTTCAAAACTCACTATAACTAACTTTAGCAATGAGCTCAACAATGAAGAGAAAAAGCTTGCTTAATATTGTATCCCTTTAAAGAATAGGAATCGATTTACAAGATGCAAGACCCATTAAGCACAATAAAGTACACAAAAGCAAGAATAATTTTGATCTTCCTAGTGTACTCGAGAGCCTCACCATGAACACACACTCAATATATGTAGAAACCCCCAAGATTTCTTCTCAATAAATGTTTGATATATATACCCAACATCAACAATATTTGGAGAATTTCTTTTGCTAGACAATTTTTGAAGAGCAGGCAGACACACACCAACAAATAAAAAACTATCAGTGTATTATTTGTCGAGTGTTACTTTTAGGTTCACAACACTCATGGGATTAGGTCACTCATCTCCCATGGTTTGTTAAATCATCAAAACTTCATAACATCATTTTCTCCTTTTTGATGATGACAAACCCATGACATTTCTAGCATTGTATTTCAACATTTTCAACATCTTGTAGCAATTTGAGTGTAGTAACTTGTTCCCCCTATTAAATTTTGTATTTCTCTTCAACCAGGTCCCTGAATTAGTTCCCTCTATCACTAACACATTAGTTCACTTGTTTGGTTTTGAAAGCATATATCATTTTCCCTATTATGGCATTATAAAAAAGAATTGACAATAAACCCAGAATTAATGCAACACAAGTATGGTAAAGGCATAGTCAATTTGACAACATAAGTACACTTGATAAAATCATCCACAACAAAAGAGAGAAAACAAGAAAGAGCATCTCCCTAAAAACAAGATCAACATTCAGCCGTTAGATAAGAAAAGAAAAAGAGAACCAAGAAAAAAATGAAGGATTCTGGGACTTAAAAAGAGAAGGGGTTGTTGGGTGAGATACCAGATATCAAAGGTAAGACGAGTATTGGAATCCATATGATGGTTGAGAAGCTGGTCCTTGAGATTGGCCACAACAACAAAAATACTAGCATTTTGGGCCTTCAACTCCATCACCTCATCAAAACCAGGTACCTCTGTCCATGCTTAAACCGGTTTAGACTTTAGTAAGGATATCTCAGCATCCTTAGAAATTAAAAGAGAGGTCATATTTTCAACTTCTTATCTTAATCTCAACTATTTAGATAGTAACTCAAACAACCTACTCAACTTCACTGCCTTCCCCTCAATACACTCATATTCCACTAGAGTGTTTAAAGAGAAAACTTGTTTCATTGTGCCCCTTACTCCATCTTCTAAAGGAACCCAAAATATTGAAACACTTTGGTAAAAAAGTGTAACACCCCGTGTTTCACGTGTACTAGTACTATGTATATGGGACGTGATATGGCTTGGTCAAATAAGCACCAATTTTTATAAGTGATTAAATTTCAGATTGGAGGGCTATATTTACGTCAAATGCTTAAGATAAGCAAGTGTATAGAAGTTTTATGTCACACTAGGGAGATTGTGGCATGTTGTATAAGGCATATATCACTCTGGATAGAACCTATGGGTAATAAGGCTGCAATTAGGTGTTAATATCAAGGTATTAAAGGTTAAAGTCAAAGGAATCCCCTAAATGTATATTCGGGATTAAGGAGATGGCCCAAGTGGCACCTCACTCTTTTCGGAAGATTTAAATTCAATTTCACTTCTCAGATGGGACTAAGAGTGAATAATTTGATAACAATAGATTGTTAAGGGGTATTTTAATATACCAAAGTTCATATGTTATGTTTTGGTGTCAAGGAAGTTGTAAGATAAAGTTTGGCCAAAGTTACCGTAAGCTTCTTTAAGAAATCCTTCTTAAATTTGGGTCAAATGTATCAGACCATATCTCCCAAATTACAAAGATTTAAAAGATCTATGACCTATCAAATTGAATTTCTACAAGTCTAGTTTTCAACGCACAAAACCGCGTATCAATCCAATTTCAGAATAAAATGTTATAAGAATTTTACTGTAACTGTCCGAGCAGAAACTGGGTCATGCACCGGGTCGGGTCAAGCCCAACTATATGTTGGCTAAATTGATGTTTTAAAGCTGTAAACAAGCCTATATTAATCCCAAACAGTATAGAAGTTGAAGGAAAAGCCCCCACCATCTCCATAAGCAATTAAGGTAAGTTCTTCACATTTTTACCGTTACAATTCGCCCGTGTGCCTAGAAATGCGTGTCTTACGCTTTGCGATTATTTTTTCCTCTTATTAGCTGCGTTTGGGACTGTTTTTGGACTATAAAAATATGGTTTTCCTGCTGTTTATTGTATAGTTGCAGTTGGTTTGTTTAGATAATCGTTATGGGGCCCTTTTACGACTATTTTTATGAATTTCTACGGATGTTTCCTCGCTTAAATGTTTTATGGAAAATCTGACTATTAATCCCAAATTATGGATTGTTTGCAGGTGTTGTTAAGTTGCACATATATAGTCGTTGTGAAGCTTAGGACGTCGGGAATAACGTTCGTGAAGGAACCTTGGGCATTCAGACGTTTGCTCGATGTAATGTTATGCTACCTAATGGTGTATTGCGTGGAGTTGTTGTATATTGTACTTGCTGCATTGTTGTGAGTTTAGCTGGAACTAGAACAAGTTAGATATGACATGTATATAAGAATGTGTATTAGGAAAAATACGATTAAAGAAGGAAAGGTCGAAGGAA
>JBCEWC010007697.1:0-21053 GCA_038996855.1 Solanum aculeatissimum | reverse complement strand
TCTCATCAGTAGATTAAGTTGTCAATCTTGTTGGTCTCTCTTGAACAGTTCTTTATTAAATGCATTGCTCATCCAATGAAAAGTAAGTAAATTGCCATCACAAAGAAAACAACATGCTCTAAGTTGCATGCATCCTAATCCTTAATACTTCTTAGTATCATTAATGTGAACTTAACAAAATCCAAACTTTATTTGATAACACATTCAACATGTCATTTATTTTTCTTATTCTTTTAATTTCTTTGGCCGCCCAGGTGTATTCAAAAAGCTAGTGAGAAGTGACAAGTTCAAAACTGGTGTAGACCAGTTTGTTGACGAGGAGTATGAAGTGGAAGCCAAAAGAGATGTGTTGATTGGGAGAATCCCTGTGATGGTTAACTCAGAATTGTGCTGGATGAATAGTGTTGACAAGCCTATCTATGAATTTGATCATGGGGGATAGTTCATTGTAAAAGGGGCTGAAAAGGTAACATCTTCATTGGAGTTCTGTTGTACCTCAACTAACTCTATCCCTTGATATAGGTGTAGTTTAGATTATAGTGCAATTGTTATGGGAAATTGTATTATTTTGACAAAATGCTTTTTCTAATGAATCCTTTTTTTTTGGGTTACCCTAAATTACTAAAGATATATTGTTTATATGAGTTGGTTATTTAGTTCCATTAAGTTTAGTCTTTGAATTCGTGTCAATCGTAATTGAATTTTATATAACAATGCAAGTCTTGTAGGATGCTAGAATGTCCCGTTCACCAATTCTCTTTTGAAGATTTGCTTCTATTCACCATCCTTTTTGTCCTATTTTTTTTGTTATTTAATTTAAGGATAGTTTAATTTTTAGCTCAATCATAATTTTTAATATAGTATGATTTATTAAAATTTAAATTCATTAAGACAGATTACATGTGCAACATGTGTATATAAAAACTAGTATATAAATGTGTGTGTTCGAAATTGGTAAATTGTGTTCATCAGCATTAAGGGTATGTTGGCCACCTCCAAAAGAAAGCAATTTTACAAGCTTCTTTTCAAATCTACAATCTGATCTACGTCTCCTATACAAAGTTGTGTTGCACTTGACTATTTGCTTAAATTTTTTAACTGGTAATACAAAGTAGTATTGTTATCTTTGAAGAGTCTTTAGCTACAGAAGTTCTTTCTCAAGCTTCAAGCTGAGTAATGCAATCTTTTCCCTTGGCTGACTATATAGTGATATAAAGTATTGTTTAAATCTTTTTGTCCTTTTAGAAGTATATTTCCTATTGCAACTCTTTGTAGATTAAAATATCTTGCTATTTCCATTTCAGATCTTTATTGCATAGGAGCAGCTTTGTTTAAAAAGACTCTGGGTGTCAAACAATCCCACTTGGAGGGTTGCATATCGCCCAGGTGCAAAAAGGTAGAGAGTCTACATTAAACTGACTGAGACCTTGAAGCTTGAGCACATTAAGGGAGGAGAAAAAGCCCTCAGAGTGTACATCCTCGCAGAAATGCCAATTTGGGTCTTGTTTTTTGCTCTAGGTGTATCCTCTGACAGGGAGGTAGTAAATTTAATTGATGTGGATATTGAAGATACTACTATCATCAATATATTACTAGCTTCTATCCGTGAGGCTGATAAGAATTGTGAGGATTTCAGGAAGGGAAAAAAGGCTCTCGCTTATGTTGATAGACTTATAAAGAATTGTAAATTTCCATCTCAAGAATCTGTCGAGGAGTGCATAAAAACATACTTGTTCCCTAATCTTAGTGGTTTCAAGCAGAAGGCTCGCTTCCTTGGCTATATGGTAAAATGCCTCTTGCACTCTTTTTGATTGGTCCCCAAAAGGTTGACAACAGAGATGATTTTCGAAACAAGAGATTGGAGCTAGCTGGTGAGCTCCTTGAACCAATGCTCAGGGCGCACATTAAACATGCCGAAAGGCGTATGGTGAAGGCAATGCAAAGAGATCTTTTTGGAGATCGACAAGTGCAACCAATTGAGCACTACTTGGATGCATCAATAATTACCAATGGTCTCTCCAGGGCTTTTTCCACTGGACAGAGGTGTCACCCTTACAAGAAAATGGAGAGGATTCCTGGTATAGTTGCAACTCTTAGACGAACAAGCTATGTCATTAAGAACGAGGAAAACACACAAAGATTTTTTTAAAAAATGCAAAACTGTATCCCCTTCATTTTCATAACGCTTTCGGAGAAAATAAAAGAAATATTTGAAGCAAGAAAAGAGTAACTATTCTCACTTTGGGGCATATTTTTTGACGTCCAAACACAGCCTAAGCTAGTGTTTCATTATAGATTTTTTGGATTAGATTTTCTTTTAATGCTTGTTTGACCAAAGATTTGTAATTAGATTTTGTAAATATTTTTTAAAAGTAATTTCAAATTTCAAAAACTAGTCCATCAATATTTTTGGCTATGGAGTGTAGTTTACAAGTTCAATTGAATTCAACAGTTTTAGTTCAAATTTTGTAAAAATACACTAAATATATAGATATAATTAATTTGAAACCATATAATTCAAAGGGAAAATACAACTACCCCCCCCCCCCCCCACCCCTAGAGAATAACCAAAATTTCAGAGACACACTTAAACTTTTACGTGGTCCTGTTACCCCCCTAACCTATTTTTTCTTAATTTAATGCACCTTATTTGTCTACGTGGCAAGATCCGTGTCTTCAAAAATTTAAGGCACGTGGGAGGGAGTTTTTAGGCAGTTATGACCAATAAAAGAATGTCACGTGTCATCTGAATGTTGAAAAAAGAAAAACCTTGATTATTTATCCATTAAATATGTTTTTTTTCATTTAACCATCATCTCCATTATTCTCTCTATTATTCTATCTTCAATATAGGTATTTCCATTGTTCTTTCTTTCTATCTCCATTATTTTTATAAAAAAAAACTATCTTGAAATGACAAAATGTGAGTTGAATCAATTGTGTATGGACGAGAATAATCCAATGTTAGATGTTGAAGTTAGATGTAAACACAATATTTTATTGCAAATGTAGACGTCTTGGTCTGAATGAAATCCTGGGAAGCCGATTTTGATCTTTGTCCTCACTATGAAGTCAGAAATTGTAATTTTTTCCGATAGAGAGACAAGAAAAGAGTTGACGAAAGATCTCAATTTATTCTTCCGAGATTGGTGAACAAGATTAAGGAGTTAGAAGAAAATTATGAGCAAATTAAAATGCAGTTGGAACAACTTGGAAATTCGTTTGATCACTCAAAAAAAATCCAACACTATTTTTCTTTTGACTCATCACCTTTTCTTTTCTTAGATCACTCCTATTCTGTAAGCTTCCATCTCAAAAATCCCAGCTATATGACAACACAATACCAATGACTCATTCAAATTACGACATTCATAAACATAACACAAATAAATACGAATGGCATACTAAAATCTTTTCATACAACAACACAAATACAAATAACATCCATAAACACAACTGAAGCAAAACAAAACTTCAACATTAATATTAGAATCTCACTGCCATTTTAATACAAAAAAGAGTAGTTTTTTTCCTTCAAACAAGAAACAAAAGAAGAGTGTCTTAATGTCACCAAAACAGTAAGCAAAAGGGACTGTCAAGATGAGTCTTAATTTAAAGTCCTTGATTGATCTCTAATCTCCTAAAGCCTTCTTGTTGTGATTGCTTGACTTCCTTTCCACTTCAATCCACTTGTTGATTTAAATCCAATATCTCCAGTTATAACTGATGATTTCAAGACTGTTTTTGGTCCAGTTGATACAATTCTGGTACTTGGCAGTCCAGGCTACAAAAAAAGCAATTTAATAACATGAAATTATTATTACGGACCAAACATTATAAAATACCACAATACTTACATTTAATGTTTTGACTCCATTTTCAGCTTGAAATACTCTCATTCCAATTACTCTTGGCCTTTTAAATCTGGTTGTGTTTCTGGAACCACTTTGTTCATTGATATTAGCACTTTCCCTTGGTGTTGCACTTAAATTCTGACTTGCATTATGTGTTGTACTACCTTGAGAACATGTAAACCAACTTTCTAGTGGGTGATTAACTCCTCTTGCTTCACCCCTACCCCTTCCTCTACCCCTGCCCCTACCCCTACCCCTACCCCTGTCCCTTCCCATTACAGTGGGTGCACCTCTTCCTCCAACAGCACTTGTTTCAGCAGTTGCAGCTTCATTCCTTGACACACTTGGCCCTGTTTCCTCATGCTTTCTAGGTCTGCCTCTTCCTCTTTTTACAGCAGGTTGATCACTTACATTATTTGTTGGTTTTAATAAACACAAAGTACTTAGTTAGTATTTGATTAAGTATGAAATGTAATAGACAGAATAGTAATATACCTTTGGTCTTCCTCTTCCTTTTCTCAAAGTTGTTGAAGGTTCTGCAATAGTTGAACTAGGTGTAGTATTTTCTTCCCTAGCATTAGAACCAACTCCACCAGTCCTTAACAAATGACATCCTCTTTTGTTGTGACCTTTGACATGGCAAAGGTTGCATGCCATAACTGCTCTTGTTCTTGATATTTTACGAGACATCTTAGATTCACCAGCCTCTTTTCTTCTTAACTTTTTAGGTCTGCCTGGAAAATTTTTTATCAATGGTGCAGACACAATAGAATTTGTAGATTCTGGCCACATTGACATGTTGTTCATAGGTTGAATGAAATGTGAGTAAGTCTGAATGTACCTCTCTTTAGAGTAACATGGATGAATGAAATGTTGTGGATCATATTGTTTATGCAACATTGCAGCTAAGGCATGTGCACAAGGTATCCCCTTCAACATCCAAGATCTACAACTACACTCCATTTTTCTCAAACACACATTGTGTTGTTTGTACCCATCCAAAACTTCATAACCTGTTACTCCATTAAACTCAAATGCTACACCTCATTGACTTATCAATATTCTCCTCTAATATTTTCATTGCCATTGGAGAGAAGTTAGCTACCCAAGAGTTTGGAAATTGACGTAACTTAGCTAGCCTAGTCATCACCTTAACCCTTATCTCTTCAAGCATACTAATGATGGTTTTATGTCTTGCAGCCAAGATCCAAGAATTAAAACTCTCACACATATAATTATCTATTGAATCACGCTTAACTTCACAATTAAAATAAACTTTGCACCAATATTGTTTATCATAATACAACAACTCATCTACTATATTCTTACCCAATTTAGACAACTCTTTCAAATTCTCTTTGAACTCAGCTTCAAAGGTACTTTTAACACACTTCCAGAATAGATTCTTCCTCTGCAAGCCCCTCCAATTCTTTGACCAATTTGTTAGGATATGCCTAGCACACCTTCTTTCATAACAAGTTGATAATAACTCCTTGATAGCTATATCCAATCCCTAAAAATAATAGTAACTATGAGAAAGTTAAACAACCAAAACAGATAGTAAACAAATAGAGTATTAAACTGAAACATAAGCTTACCTTTTGCATGTCTGACAATATGATGAAACCTGTTCCATCTCCTAATCCTAAGTCTTCTTGCAACAGAGAAATAAACCAACTATTTTTATTTTCATTTTCCACTACAGCCCAAGCAAGAGGAAGCATTTGGTTATTGCCATCTTTGGCAACAGCAATCAATAATTGACCCCTGCATACTCCCTTCAAGAAACAACCATCTAGCCTAATACATTTTCTACATGACATGAATGTCATCTTCAGTGCTTCAAAACAGATGAAAAATGACTGAAATACTGGCTTACCAAGTTCATTAACTTCACCAAGCTTCACCACACAAGTACTCCCAGGATTTGACTTCAATAGTTCATCCTTGTAATCAAGAATTCTGCTAAACTCCTTAATGTGATCACCCATTATTTCATTCAGAATCTTAGCTCTTGCTCTTCTAGTTGTGGCCTTACCAACATGCACTTTATACTTCTTTGTGATTAACTCTTGCAACTTGAAGACCCTAATGTTTGGTTGTTCAGTCACTCTATCCTTAAAAATACTAGCAAGAAATTTTAAGTTGTACAAGTAATTTCTGGTAGACTTCTGACATTGATGTACTGGATGGTAAGTCTTAATAATAAAGTTATTAGTTTTACTATCAAGACTTGCATACAGTAACCATTTGCAATTTTCCTTGCAACATCTCACTCTTACTCTAGTTGGCTCATTAACACACTTCTCAATCTGAACCCTTCTCTGAATTGCATACTTAGTGACTGCCAACCTAAACTCTTTCACATTTTCAAATATCATACCCAACTGCCACACAACCTGTTTACTGTTGGGATCAAACCTAACACTATTTGTAGCCTTTTTTCTTCTTGTTTTAGGCAGTTTGAACCTCATTTTTTCACCTGCCTCAAGACAACTATCATCTGTATCAGTTTCAAAGTTGTCTGCATCTGAACTAGCAAAATATGGTCCATCACCCCCTAGATCTGCTCCAGCATTTCCACATGTTATTTCTTCGATGTCTGCAGGAATTCTCTCCCTTCTTTTCCTCCTAGGAAAAGATCTTTTCTCAGCCCTAAGCTCTGTTAACTCCTCATGAACATCACTTCCATAATTGTTATTTTCAAGAGACTCACTATTTTCAGACTCATCAGATCCTTCAAAGAGTAATCATTATCTTCATAATTTGATAAATCATTATCTGAAGTTATTGGATCTAATATAGAGGAAATATTTGAGGTAGTATTTAGGGATGCATCTACCCCATTAAAAAAAGCCTCACTTACTTCCTTACCTACCATATTTTGACCAGCAACAGTGGTCCCCCATTCATTGAAATGTGCACCAGATTCCTCCTCAGGCATGTGCACATAAATTTCCAAAGTATTCCCACTTTGCAGACAATTACACATTGCCAATAGAATATCATCACTGTCAATATCTCCTAAAATACAACTATTAGGTGGCCTAATACTAAATTTGCAGTTTGGGCTATATCCAAGTTCTTTAATGTAATCTTTAATCTCAAAATATGATATTGTATCAACAATAACATTTTGATAATCAGTTACTAAACCACCCACATATCTTGCTCCCTCACCTTCGAACAATAAGGCCCCACCATGATAAAACCTTAAAGTAAGGACTGAAAATCCACTCATACCTATGCATAAATATTAACAACAAATAAGCACAAATGTGTAGTTGGAAAAAGACATAATTTGGATTTAACACAAATCACAGTTAAATACAAGTAAAAATAACACAACACACCCAACTCATTTTGTCTTCACAAGTTGACCTATACCCCAAGAACATCCAACTTGAGTTTTAGGTTATTTTACTCTAAAAGCCCACACACACACACACGACAACCAACTCATTTTGTCTTCTTATCATTTTTTCAGAGGTGAAGATCGAAAATAAGAAATTGGAGTGTTCTTACACATGCACGACTGAAAATCACACACAGTGAAATCATTATTTAAACTAGGCAAAAGAGGTAATAGAAACCCTAAAAAAACAGCAACAAATCACACAAAATTTGTAACCAACATCAACACCAACAATGAATCCTACTAAATCTAAGTACAAAAATGTACGGAAAAAACCTAACCTTTCAAGCTGTGACGTCCTCCAAATTAGAGTCTTTAACTTTTAAACAACAAGTAGATGATGTTTTCTTTTGAATTTTTTGAAATCAACTATCAAAGAACTAAAATTCTACCACTATAATTAAGGTTTAGTACTGAGAATTTGATAAACACAGATGAAGAATTGGGAAAGTTAGTAAGAATGTCAAAAGTAAAAAGAAAAAGTTGATGGGACGTTAATAGTAGCGTGTAAAAAGGAAAAATAAAGGAAAAATAAAGGAAAAATAAATTGTGTTGTGGGGTCCGCGTATATTATATACAACACAATTTATTTGATTAAATCTTGCCACGTAGGCAAATAAGGTGCATTAAATTATGAAAAAATAGGTTCGGGGGTAATAGGACCAAGTAAAAGTTTAAGTGTGTCTCTGGGATTTTGGTTATTGTCCGGGGGGTAGTTGTGTATTTTTTCTAATTCAAACAACAACAACAACATACCCAGTGAAATCCCACAAGTAGGGTCTAGAGAGGGTAAATATGTGCTCAGACCTTACCACTAAAATCTTGAATTCATAAATTTCAAATCTTAATTTTGCACATGTTGATCACCAAATGAATCAAACTCTATTTGATATATAGAACATGTATGTAGCACTAATATCAGTGACGAAGTCGAGATTTTCGTCAGGGGTATCAAAATACAAAGAAGTAATCCAACGAAGATGCCAAAAGAAACTAATATATAGTAACCTAGTTACACAATGTAATTTTCAAACAAAGAAATGTCAATTAACACTCCTTAAACATATGTGGTTCCACCACAGATTAATATAAATCATGTATATATATTTAAAAAATTACTTAGTATATACACAAATTAAATTTAGAACTCAATTATTACCATGTGTTGAGGGGGATACTTGCATGTTCATAATGTGTTAGCCATGCACAAAAAAAGTACTATTACGTGGGATTCTAGTCCTTTGAAATTTTGAAACTTAAAATTATTACGCTTCCATTTCAATTTATTTATCTAATTATAATTTCATAATATTCGATCAATTATTTAATTTTTGAGAGTTTTTTGCAGTCGCATGAACAAATAGAAAGTAAGTATTGACTCAATAGAAGTAAGGACATGTGTTAATGAAAACACACATTATAATTACTCCCCGTGTCAATTCATGTAACAAAGAGTTTAAGGGGGCGTTTGGATCAGCTTTTTTAAATGGTTTATATGTTAAAAGTCAAAAGCTAATTTATTTTTGGTTTTTTATTTACTTTTTAAGCATAAAGTAAGGTGTTTAAAAGCTTTTTGCATCTTTGTCAAATACCTCTAGAAATTAAAAAATGCTTAAAAGTGAAAAGCATTTAAAAATAAACTTATTCAAACACTCTCTAAGAGTTTAAAAGATTGTATGAAAATTTTTTGCACTCCTCTGTCCCATGTTAACCTAATTTCTTAGGTTTTTTTCATTGTTCAAAATAGTTGAATTATTTAAAATGAATATTTAATTATTTTTTTCTATATTTGCTCTTTTACTTATTGAAGTTGTATATTTTCTAATAGATAAATTAAACTAATTACAAAACTACATTTATTTAAAAAATATTTATATTAAATAATAATATTTTACATGATTTAATATTTCCGTGCAGCACACATGCATCAAAATTAATTAGTACCACATTAAAATGTCTCTCAATTGAAGTATCACATGAATTGACTTGCAGAATAATTATATTGTGTGTTCATTAACACGTCCTCGTGAGTCAATTTGTTCGTGCGACTGCCAAAAAGCACTAAAGTTTCATCCCAAAGGGAGCAAAGCAAAGCAGAATCCGGTAAGCTTTACTCTTTTCTTGCTTAAAATATTTCTTTTATTTCTCCTAAAGCGTTCTGAAATGTGGGGATAAAGTTTTTTTTTTTTTTAATCTTTGTGTGTTTTGCTCGTTCTTAACGATATAGTTTTAATGCACATCGAATTCTTCTGTTTCTGTTTCTGTTTCTGCTTCATTTTTGGAATTTAGGGTTTAGAGGTGATTTGACTGAAATTCCTAAAAAGTAGCTTATACTTTTCACAAAATGTTGTAGCCATTTTATGGGTTTTCGAGAGGTGAAGAAAACAAGGAAAAGAAGGGATCTTTTAAGGAATCTTTTTAGGTAAGAAATACTTTTGCCACGTAGATGACACGTAGGACTCGTTCATGTTAACTGAAAGATCATGTTGGAATAAAGTTCATATGACTGATGCACTTCAATGTTGTGTTTGACGCAGGCTTTTCATTTAGATAACAATTTTTTACATCATGGAAGAAGTGGGATGTAGTAGTGGTAAAGGGATCGGAAAATATCCACTGGATCAGCAAGGATGGATTTTGATATTATGATCTTTTTGAAGTAGATGATGATGATTGGGAAGAGGACAAGAGTGATAGCCATGATATGGTTTTAATTGAAGAGGTGGGTGAAAATTTCTTGAAAAACTTGTGTAAAAAGGCATCAACTAGTTTCTTTGAGAAGTATGGTTTAATCAGTCATCAGATTAATTCATATAATGACTTCATTAACCATGGAATCCAAAGGGTATTTGACTCGGTTGGGAGATCCATGTTGCGCCAGGTTATGATCCATCAAAGAGAGGTGATGGTGATCGGAAGCATGCTTCTGTGAAGTTTGTTACTTATAATATGATTATATATAATTTTAACCTAAATACATTGAAATACATATGCAACACACATGTGGATAAATTAGTAATTACAAAATATGGTATGAAACCACAAGTGTATCCTTTCATATTTATTCCATGCTTGAAATATTATTTGTAATAAAAAAAATTAATATATACATACACATTCTCTTGGAATTCATTTTGTCAAACCAAAAACAAAAGTTTTAAGTCAAACTAGTTGGAGTTCACTATATCAATTTAGATTTTAAAAAAAATCAAAACTAAAGTAAAATTTCTACAACTCGAAGAGACCTCCTAAATTTTCATTCTTAAATTATTCTAAACTGATAAGTAATAAACAGTAATTATAAACTGGATTGTTTAAGCCAAAGAAATTCACTTGTTCCAATATATAAGTGGTTCTATCAGGAAAAGGGATTTTTTTTTCCTTTTTCTTTTTTGATAAAGATAATATAGATAAAGGGACGAACCAGTGGAACGTGAAACTATGCACCTTCAGATTTTTCTCGCAGACTTAAGTGTATCAAATTGATTGATAAAGGAGAAGTACCATACCTGGTCTGTCCGTTTGGAGGGATACTATGTCGAGTGTTTGATATCTGCTTTGTGTGCTAGGATTTAAAATCTCACTTGGTGCTTCTGTTGCTATTGTTGGTGCTTATTTCATAGATGAGATTTTGTGTCGAGAGTTTGATATCCGCTAAGTGGATCTGTTGGGAGAGAATTTGGGCCTAACAAAACAGTTAAAAAATCGATTTTCCATAGCAATTAAGCTTAGTAACTCAGACATACCTCAACTTGAACAAGTATATATTTAAATCATAGATGTTGTTAGCAGAGTGTAAAATCACATGGAGGAAGAAATTGAGGAATTCAGTCCTAACAAAACAGTCGAGTTGTTATTTTTTTATGCTTCGGTGAAACATGCTAGGGTATTAAGGAGAATGAAACATGTCTTTGGCTAAAAGCATTGATGGTAAGACACAATGGCAAGAACAGAAGGGAAAAGGAGCCTGATGCGCTAAAGTAGTCACTATGCATAAGGTTCGAGGAAGGGTCTGACCACAAAGGTCTATTGTACGTTGTCTTATCTTGCATTTCTCCTGGTCATATGGCAGTAACTTTACCAATTACTCCAAGACTCCCCTTCACAAAAACAGAGGATAACGTAGACAAGAAAATAACAAATCATTCAAAATTATTTACATCAAAAGAATTTGTTTAGCAAGTTATGATGATCCGAGATCTTTGAAGCACTTCAAGTAAAGCAAATTGGTAGATAAAGGAAAAGTAGCAACCTTATTAAATACATGTAAAACTTATTAAATACAAATTTTAAAATGATTCAAATTCATGAATATATTAATCCAAATAAATGTTATGGATTAATATAATTGGGTTAATTATTTAAGTCCAATAAATACGGATTTAATTAAAGTCTGAGTTAGTTTTTTTTAACATTGTATTCTCCACCTTTATGACGTAGTGATAAGGTATGCATACATTTTATCCTCCTCAGATCTCACTTGTGAGATTCCACTACATATGTTGTTTATATTCTCTAAATTATAAAAAGTTGAATAATGTAACTATGGTTAAAAATCAATCATGGTAAGGGTTTAACCTCTAGTACCCTCCCTCCCCAACTATAAAAGATAAAAATAAACATGGCCATGTCAAACTTAAAAGATATATTACTTGAAATTCATGAAAACAAATCCTTCTTACTATTTTATTTTAAAATTTTTGAAGAAAAAAAAATTACCAACCAAAATCACAAATTTCTTTAGAATTTGTCAAAAACTGAATTGATAAATACTATGTGTAGTTAGATTTTCATATTTGTTCTTGGTGAGCAGTGTAGATTTTCAGAATCATAATTATTGCTTATTACTTATCAATTTAGAATAATTTAAGAATGAAAATTTAGAATGTCTCTTCGAGCTATTAAATTTTACTTTAGTTTTTTTTAAAAAAAAATTGAAATTCATATAGTCAATCCCAACTAGTTTGACTTGAAGCTTTTGTTATTTTATCTGAAAAAATGAATTCCAAGATAAATATGTATGTTTATATTAATTTTATCAGTACAAGTGATATTTCAAGCGTGGCATAAGTATGAAGGGATGCACTTGGGATTTCATACTATATTTACTAATTACTAATTTATTCGCACGTGTTTTGCACGTGTATTTCGATTTATTTAAGTGAAAATTATATGTAATCATAATATTTATTTAAATCACATATAAGTAATAAAATAAAACTTATCCACTAAGATACAATCCTCCCTTATGTATTTGGATATCCTATCCTCTCTGATACATCCCTCTGCTACGTATCCAAAAGTCCAATAATATATCTAAAAGTTCAGTAGCATATCTCAAATTTCATAAATCTTAAAATTAAAGATTTTTATAATTTAGAATAGAATAGAAAAATAATATAATTAGCTCTTAATACCATAGAATTTATGTAAGTTATACTTAAAATAAAGTATATGGGTTGTCATTTGGTTACCACGGATGTACTTGTACCCGAAGCATGAATACTTATACCTTACCAGATCTAGAAAATCTATAATTAGTTTTATCTTTCTCTCTATATATATAGGCACAGTTGTATGTAATAGGCATCTTCCATTTCTGTGTGTCAACATAGAAAAAATCGCCCCTCCGACTCCAAAACGCCATGGAGAACAACTCTGAGCAATGGGAAGAGAATATAGGTCAGTCCACTGGGTACCCAACACGGGTGCAACATCTCCTTGAGAAGCAGGAAGAGCAGTTGGAGATGTTCTGGACCTACCAGCGGCAAGAAATGGAGCAAGTTACCGATTTCAAGAACAACAAACTTCCTATTACCTGCATCAAAAAGATCATGAAAAGTGACAAGGATGTCCACATGGTCTCCACTGAATCACCCATTTTGCTTGCTAAGGCCTGTGAATTTTTCATTCGGGACCTCACCCTTTGTAAATACCATTTTCAATTTGATATTGAAAAAATAAAAAAGGAAACAACTCTACAAGGATCTGAATGGAGTATTAGTATTTGCATCTTCACAACAACAATAACATGCCCAGTGGAATCCCACAAGTAAGGTCTGAGGAGAGTAGAATGCATGCAGACCTTACCACTACCTCAAAGGTAGAGAGGTTGTTTCCTGGGAACTCTCGTCTCAAAAATCCATAAGTACAATAAACTAAATATGAAAAAAAAGAAAAATGAAAAGAAAAGGAAACTGAAAGGACAACTAATAACGAAGAACACATGATAATGTGTAAATACAATAAAAAATCAACATATATGTGACGACTAATGACAACAGAGGATATAAGAACACGACTAATCTTACTACCCTACTATACCCCAAGGAGAACTATATCCCAAAAGAGAAAAATGAAAAATCTTCAACACTAAATTTCTTTTCCATTTTTGCTTGCTTTCTTTTAGTACGAAAGTTAAAGTTTCCTCAATTTGAAATACAAACAACAATAACATTTTTACCCAGTATAATCTCACAAATAGAATTTTTTTTAAAACGATGTGTATGCAACTTATTCCTATCTTGTGAAGATAGAGAAGCATTACTTAATCTAATAAGCTTTAAATATTCAAAAAAGTATAATTAGCTGGAAATTTAAAACTTTCTTTGGAACGCAATTTAAAGACATAAGAAGAAATAAGGAAAAATTAGCTAGGAAAATTACCATTGCTATGACTATTTTCTACAATTGTTCTCGTGAGCGATGTAGATTTTCAGAATCATAATTATTGTTTATTATTTATCAGTTTAGAATAGTTTAAGAATGAAAATTTAGGATGTCTCTTCAAGTTGTCGAATTTTACTTTAGTTTTGAAAAAAAAATATCTGGAATTCATATAGCCAACTCCAACTAGTTTGCTTAGAACTTTTATTTTTGGTCTCAAAAAATGAATCCCAAGAGAAATATGTACAAATATATTAACTTTATTAGTACAAACGATATTTCAAGCGTGGAATAAGTATGAATGGATGCACTTGTGGTTTCATACCATATTTTGTAATTGCTAATTTATTCACACATGTATTTTGATTTATTTAGATTAAAATTATATATAAGTAACAAAATAAAACAAAATGTAAATTTTTGAAAATAATGAATATGTTCATATGGTTAATAACTTGGTAATATTTTTACCTAGCTAAATATCTTACAAGACCATTTTCTTGTATTTAAATTGTACTTCCTCTCTAACTCTCACCTTGAACAATACATATTCTACAAATTAAATTTGTAATCTTTTCAACTTTTTATACATTCAGCTATTCTTTGACTTCATTTCTGAATCGTATATCTACTATTTTTGTCTTTCCTTTTTATGTTCTTTTCTACACGAACGTGAACACTTCATTGAATGTTACATTAACTGTTTGGGGTGTGCATTGGTCGGTTCGATTGGGTTTTATAAATTATCGATTCAGTTTATTAGTTTTTAATTTTTAAATATGTTAAACCAATAACAAATCAACAAAATTATTTTTATCGGTTTTAAGTTCTTAATGGTTCGATTTTTGATTTACCCGATAAGGATGATAATGAGAATTTGCATTAATAAAAAGATATGGAATACCAAAGAGTAAAGACTAAATACTAAGGTGGATAATTAGTCACTTAAGTACGATAAATATTAAAATACGTAAAGTACTGTTATAGTGTATTATTATTACTATTAAATTACTAATATTGTTTAATATTAACAAAGGGGTAAACTAGTTAATTTACCCAATAACTCAATAGTAAAATCCGATATCGAACTGATAATCCAATAAAAAATATTTCAAAATCATTAAAAATCCAATAACCTAATAACTCGATAACAATAAACTAATAACATTTTTATCTTATTCGATTTATCGATCGTTTCGATTTTTGCACACCCCTATTAACTATTTTTATTTATGGCGACTTTGCAATCGCACAAAAGGTCTTTCTAAACGAATGTAGCATTAGTTGCTTTTATTTTATGAAATTGCACGACGTTCTCTAAGTAAACTAAGGAAAATATTATTTTCTCCCGATAATCAAGCAATTTCACTAATTGGATTATGTTTGCAAAAAAATACGATTTTCAATTTCGTGCATTTGATATCAGCATTGGAATTCGATTTATTTGAATTAAATGAATTTGCGTTGCATAAGGGCTCATTCAGGTAGTCCGATATATATATATAGAGCGCACAGCTGAAGCCTGAAATGTAAAAGTCTTCTTCCATTTCTCTCTCTCATACTACTCCAAAACGCCATGGAAAACAACTCTGAGCAATCGGCAGATCATAATGCCAATCAGTCCGCTCCGCAGCATCTTCTTGAGAAGCAGAAAGAGCAGTTAGAGATGTTCTGGGCGTACCAGCTGAGAGAAATGGAACAAGTTAACGATTTCAAGAACCCCCAATTTTCCCCTACCCGCATCAAGAATATCATGAAGTTTGACAGGGATGTCCACATGGTCTCCACTGAATCACCCATTTTGCTTGCTAAGGCCTGTGAGTTTTTCATTCTGGAACTCACCCTTCGTTCTTGGCTTTACGCGGAGGAAAACCAGAAACTCACTCTGCAGAAGGACCACATCACCTCCGCCATCACGCAAACTGATACTTTCGATTTCCTTCTTGATGTTGTTCCTGGAGATAATGGAGACGCTATTACTGAAGGCTCCACAACAAGTTGTGTTCCGTTCTATGCTAGTAAGAATAGAAAAGATAATCCTGAATCTTGATCGTCATCGAAGGTAACTTTCTCATTCACTTTGTCAACTTCAATTAATTTGTATTTTATTCCATTAATTTCTATATAACTTCCATGGAAAAAAGTATATATTCATATAAGTTGAGAAACTGCAATTTTTTGTTGTTTTTAATTAAGCAACTAATTAATTTATCTATTTAGTATTTATTAATTGTAGTTTCTTAATATGATTTTGAAGAAACAAAATATATTTAATCTTGTTGCAGCTAAAGATCGGGATGTTTAGTGGCACAACAACAACCATTAGTTACAAGTTCTCTCAAATGTAAATGCACCTTATATTGCTACTGTACAAGCTAAGGATACTGCTTAATTGTAATGTCTTGAATTCTATTATCATCATTTTGTCAGTATAAAACTCTATCTGGAATATAGGGTTATAATTAATTGACCTTTTTTCTGGAATAACAATATTGTGTTTACTGTAATCACTCCTCTTTCTGCCATTTAATGTTTTGATTAATATTACTTTGTGCTATAGTGGTATGATAGACCCACCAAATCTTGTTTAGCTATCAAGTTATTAGTAAATCTAGAGAGTTTGATCTAGTTGTCAACCTTAGTAATTACAATTTCATTAGTTGCATTATTTATCAATCTCAACATATGAACTTGTGATCATCTTTCTTACCATAGTAAAATCCAACTCCAAAGAATAAGACTAAACTAAGGTAAAATGTAGACCTACCAACTCACTTCAAGTGTAAATATAAAATATTTCCATCATGATAGCAGTGAAACTTGACTAGCAAAAGTATGAGAATCACAAATGGGGATGGATTATGAATGTGTATGCATATGTTTGCGAGTAATGGGTGTATAGGCTGAAAAATGGGATAGAATTAGGTCGGGTTTTAATATTTTTTGGTCCGAAAATGGGTCAATTTGGTCTCAAGTTTGGGTTAAAAAAAGGGAAGTAAATGGATGGGAAATTGAATTAAAGGATTAGCCATTTGAATTGCAAATCTAGCCAATTTAAGTTCAATTCGTAGCCAAAATTAAAATTAAAAGGTGGATTTGGCTAAATACAAATAAGGAGAATTTTATTAATTAGTTAACAAGCTTCTTAATTTCAACAAAATAGAATAATCGACTGAATTGTGAATTAACTGATTTAAAAATACAAACTAAAATTGAATTAAACTAATTAACAAAATTTTAAAAGAAAGGCGAAACCTTTTAAATCGTAAAAAATGATAAACAAAATGACAAAATTGCTAGAAAAATTTACATCAAAATCAATTTACATCAAAATCAATTTGTGCAAAGGAATATGCGTAAGAATAAATTTACATCAAAATCAAACGCTTTTATTTAAATAACGCCTTCAGTCAAAACAAATTACACAAATTCAAAAGTTAAATAACGCCTTCAGTTAAAAAGTAAACTAAAGGACTAATATTACATCAAAATCAAACACTTTTAATATTGCCCAAAATCGTAATCGTTTACTAGATAAAGTACTACTTGTTGTTTTTCTTATTTGCTCCCATTTGTTGCAACATTGAGGTGCTAACTGCATTTTTTCCATTCCATCTCAACCCACGGGATTTAAAACCAATGTCTATATTGGTTGGTGAAGCACTCTTCAAATTTGTTCTCCCATGTAGAAGCATCTCACTTGATGTACCTGGCTGTAATAAAAGAAGGCTTAGAATCAGTGAAGAAGCAATTATGATAACTAAAGAGGACATACATAAGTTAACCTACATTAAACACTTGGGTTCCAGTAGTAGGATCAGAGTATACTCCAAAACCAATTGTAGGTCTTTTGTTAGTCTTATTTGCAGAAGCAAATAAGGCAGAATCATATGTTCTCTTGTGGCTTGATTTAGGTGGCACTTGACTGCAAGAAGGTTGTGTCTCACTAACAAATGGAGTTCCTCTTGCATAAGTTTTTTTCCTCTCCAGTCCTCTTCCTAACCCACCATTCCCCTTGGTACGAGGAACTCTTGGTATAGAGGTGGTGTCACTACAAACAGAGTTGTAGTTTTCATACACCTGCAAGATGAACTGCCATTTAGAAGCCACTACACTATAGAAGCCATGAAAAACAGAACCAGAAACAGAAGCAGAAACTCAGCTAAAGCCAAACTTAAACAACAAACAGAAATTGAAAAATTACATCATATATTGAAGCCAAACTCAAACAACAATCAACAAACAACAAACAGAAGCCAAAGCAGCTAAAGCTGGTACAACTGAAGCCAAACTCAAACAACAAACAGAAATTGAAGTCAGCTAAAGCAGAAACAGAAACAGTAACCAGAAACTCAAGCCAAAGTAAAGCACAACTGGTGCATGTCAAGTCTAACTCAAACTAAAACTCAAAATTGAAACTGAAGGCACAAACAAGCAAGTAAGGCCATGAAGACAGAACCAGAAAGCAGAAACAGAAACAGTAACAAGAAACTCAAGCCAAAGTAAAGCACAACTGGTGCAAGCCAAGCCTAACTCAAACTAAAACTCAAAATTGAAACTGAAGGCACAAACAAGCAAGTAAAGCCATGAAGACAGAACTAGGAACCAGAAACCAGAAATAGAAACAGTAAGCAGAAACTCAAGCCAAACTAAAGCGATTTAGGGGGGCTCGGGGAGAGAGTAAACAGAACCAAACATTTGACGACGACGACAAAGGATTTAGGGGGGGCTCGGGGAGAGAGAAAACAGAAGAAAACACTTTATTTTTTAACACCACAAAAGCTGAATTGGCCATTTGCGGTACGAAATCTTAACTAAGAAAAGAAATCAAACTAATGGCAACATTTCAGCTTCGGAGTGAATTCTTAACCTCATAACACTCACCATATTTCATCATGAACCCCAAGATCAGTTAACAGTTCTAGTCAAGACAACACAGGGGGTCGGGGTGGCAACACAGTAAGCACAAATTACGACGGGAAAACAGTATCTTTTGGTGTGCGGCGACCGGGAACGACGACCCGAGAAGATGATTCACAATATGGAAATGAAAACTCTTCGAACACCTCGGCGGCGACAAAGG
Source organism: Solanum aculeatissimum (assembly GCA_038996855.1). NCBI lineage: Eukaryota > Viridiplantae > Streptophyta > Magnoliopsida > Solanales > Solanaceae > Solanum > Solanum aculeatissimum. Next base: position 2,035 of record JBCEWC010007697.1, on the reverse strand, counting down.
ATTTTCGAGGGGAATGGGGATATCGGGGAGAGACAAAAGGTGTTCTATTTGGATTCTGATTTAGGGATTTAACCCTTTGAATTGTGATGTGGCAAGTAAGTCATTGTGGACATTACGTGGCAATATATATGAATGGACTACTTGTCCACCTCATCAACGTCTAAAAACACGCGCCTAAAAAACGATGTCAAATACGAAAAAAATATTTATGTGGTTTAAATTATAGTCTGTTGAGGTGTCTATTTGGAACTTATTGAAGTTGAGGTGTCTAAGTGAATAATACGGACAAGTTTAAGTGTCTAACCATGACTTAAGCCTTTAATTATTGATCATAAATTTGTCTAAATTATCACATGGATAAAATATTTCACCTTAATAGAAATTAAATAAATTATTAATATTAGTTAAAAATTAAAGATTAAAGTATTAATATTCTCTAAAAAATATTTTTTTTAAAATAAAATTTAAAATATTTTTCTCACCTACTCCATGTCCACTCCCACCCTTGTGTACCCCCACCCCCCATGTATCCCTAACAATCTCCACCCTTTTATTTTCTAAATCTCTTTTATAAAATATTTTAAAAAAAATTTAAATTTTGCTCCCTCCTCCACTCCTTTCTAAAAAAATTGATATTATGTTTATTTTTTAAAATAAATGAAATTCTATCTAACTCCCATAATTTCGCTCCTAATTTATTTTTATCTTCTTTTGATAATTTTTTATTTTTTAATAGATATGTACACATATTTTTAGAAAAAAATATTTTTCTACTTGTTTATTGAATATAATAGAAACAAAAAAAAATATTTAAAAAAAATCTTGCTGCAAGTCAAAGAATAATTTTCTAAAAATGAGAAAAAAAATGAAAGGGAGGATTAGGTGGGTAGAGTCGAATTATTTTTTATAAAAAATTAAAATATGATCTAAATTATTATTTTAAGAGGGGGAGGATGATGGGGAGGGAGATGAAGTAAGAATTTCTTTAAAACATTGATTGGTTCTCGGGGAGAGTGGGGTAAGAAAAAAATTTTATTTTATAATTTTTTTTATAAATAATAATACTTTAATATTTAACTTTAGCTATTGAGATAATTTATTTATTGTTTGTCAAGGTGAAATATTTTGTCCATGTAAAGTATGATGTGGTCATTTTTTAAAAATAAAATAGAGAGTGTAGTAAACACATCATGATGAGAGTGAAATAACATAAAGAAGTGTGTTAAAAGTCAAAAGATATAAATTGTATACCCCCTACTTTTGGCTTTTATTTTTTTAAATTTTTTTTGTACTTTTTCAACTTTAAAAAATATTTTTAAGTATTTTTTTGTGTTATCGAAATACTTTCAAAATTTAAAAATTGCTTAAAAATCAAAAAATAAATTAATCCAAACACCTACTAATAAGTGATAGTTTAAGTATATATGAAACTCACACTCCTAATATCTAAACGATTTATTTGATCATCTAAACACATGCTAAAATATTTTTATTATATTTTTACTTATTGAAGAAAAATTTGTGTGTGTTTTCAAGTAGATAAATTAATCAAAAAAAATATGTCATTCCATTTAATTATACGCATCATCCTTAATTGAAACAAGCTTGAGGTTTTACAACTTTGAGACTAACTAATGTGTACTAGTACGAACAAAAAAGATAATCTTTAATCTTGATCATCATCAAAGGTAACTAATATGTGATGGAAGAAGTAAAATAAGTATTTGTTCGACTGTTTAAATAAAATTTATTGACAAAGTTAAAAAGAATGACGATGTCTTAAACTCAATATATTTAATAAACATTTGTTGATTGAGGGAATCCATGATTACCTCCTTACGGTTAGAGATGGTAATGGGGCGGGTTGAGTTCAACCCACAATTTTTTTAAATCGTCCCGCTCCGTCCCCGTATGGTGACTTTTTTCATTTTCAACCCGTCCCACATAAATTCATCCCGCTTAAAATTTTAAGTTCTTTTATTTTTTAATTGAATTTAATATGAAAAATTAGAATTCATAATTTTTTTTAATTTTT
>JBCEWC010007696.1:0-21055 GCA_038996855.1 Solanum aculeatissimum | reverse complement strand
TGAACTCCTTGGGTCTATGTAGCTCCGCCCTCACTTAGCTACCAATTATAAAGTATAAGTGCACAAATTTAATACTTATCATAAAAGAAGATAATATTTGAAATCGTAGTAAAAACAACTAAGATGAACAATTATTCCCCGTGTTCCTTTTCACTTGTCATAGTTTCTTTTTTTTAGAGACAAACGAAATCAATCTTGAGACGAAAAATTATAAATTATAGTTCTTTTAGTATAGTTTTTGAAGATCAAAATTTAATTATAAAATTTTGAATTATTCTAATCTAATTTAATTTTTTAAAATTATAAATTAATTTTTGTAAAGTGAAACATGACAATGATTAGGAATGAAGATAATAGTATGTATTATCTTGAATAAAAAATAAAGGAAAATATTTATTTATATATCCTTTTTTTAAGGAAAAATAGTAAAAGAACAATTATAAATAAGGAAAAAAATAGCAAAAAAAAGTGTGGAGAGTGAGATTTGAACTCAGGCTCACTAGCTCAAAAAAGGCCTAAAGCACCCAAATTGAACCATTAGACCATTCAAATAATTCATTTAATGGGTGCTCTATATTAAATTTATACCAATGTTTCTTACTTTCTACATAAATATATAATGTTCGGTACTACGTTAATGGGTGCTCGAGCACCCGGCGGACTCTATGTGGGTCCGCCCCTGTAATATTAGGATGCATTTACCACCATATAGTGTGTTTTTGCTATGAAGTTATGTCATACTATGAAAGGTTAATGATTTGCAAGATGTTTCATGACTTGCTACCTAGGGTTTTGATTTTTCATGGTGGGTTATTTTATGAATGATTTAAATTGATGGATTTCATAACATTTATGCCTAATCCTCTTGAGTTGCATGATTTAAAATTCTACATGTATTGAACTCACCTAGTTTTATACTATGTTCAAATGGAATATGTTCTAAATGACAAAGGGTTTCATCAAATTAAATGTTTATGAAAGTTATGAAAGAGTTTATGGAAGTCCTTTTTATGAATGTATGAATGATGGTGAAAGGACAATTCTCACTTGAATGAATCATAAGGTTTTAATGCACTACTCCCATTATGATAAAGTTATGGTTCAAAGATTTTGAAAGAATATGCATATGATTATGTCATAAATATTTTGTAGGACTTGACTTAACACCGAATGGGGCTTGAGACAGAGTTTGGTAAAGAAATCCTAGTAGCATCCTCTTGTCTCAGTAACTATGTACCAACATAGGAACCCTGTAAGCTAGGCTAGTGGATCCACAAAAAAGCCCTAATGTTAAAGAAAGATTGCATGCATAAGTTGAGGGAGTTCTATCTGGCAAGTAGTCTCCTTCGCCAACTACTTCGCTAAATCTTAAATATCAAATTATTGTCAGGCAGTTCTATGCGGAACATCAGTAGGAGGGTTGACAACCATCTTGAACTGTGACAAGTTTAAATGCCTCCTTCCAGAAAGTGCCAGAGTAAAATGTGTTGCAGATGCTGGTTTCTTGATCAATTGGTCAGCACACTCTTCTTATATTATGTGTTCTCAATAGCTAGTACTTCACATATTCAAGAGATGCATCGTAGAATTGTTAACCTACATGTAGGTCTCATATTCTCTTTTGTTTAAGTAATTTTGGTATGCTTACACATTTGCTTTATTAGAATAAATTTTTCCGTCTCTTGTTCTCAGGGATTAGCTAAGAATTTATGGTCAACTTACACGTTTGCAATGGAAACAAGTTTGGTAATTACTGTAGAGTTTAAGCTTTCAAAACAAATGACGTTTTTTTTTTTAATTATGCAAGATAACAAAGATTGACTTGTGATTATAACACTACTTTTTCTTAATTTTATATGGTGAAGTGTTTTTTCCCTCAGAATGTTTTACCATACATTGAAGACACCACTTTTGATAGTCAATTCTATTTAAGATAAATGCTAATTTCTGTCAGTTTTAATTGTTTTTTTCTTTAGCTTCTATAAATGTAAAAAGAAATCATTTTGATTATTTAATACTCTAAACTCCACTGTGGTTCCCACATACCTTGATCCTCAACATGCTTGGAAGGATTGCATCCATAAGATTAATAGCTGCACATTTGATCAACGTATAATTATTGAAGGTTAACATTTATGTTGCTATTCTCTTTCATCGACATACTGGTTCAGTGCTAGCTCTCCAAGAAGGTAATATTCTGTTTGGTTTATTCATCATATAAAGTTTGAATTTTATTAACATTTTATGTGTATAGACAATTCTATAATGAATAATCTTGTTCTTGTTGCTTATTTGGTGATACCTAGTTATTGAGGAGTAGCTGACTGTTGGAACAAACAAAGCTTTTTATGTTTTACATCAAGTCCCAATATAAATTTGTCAATTTAGTCTCTGTTCATGATCATCTACTTACTTTTCAATGAGATACTAATGATGTTTCAAGACACTAATGTATAGTGTCAATATATATTATTAATTTATAAATCTATTCATGAGCAATCGACCCATTTAATTTAAATAGTAAAATCAACAAAATGTTTGAATTTAGATTGAAAGATAAAGTAGTAAGAAATTTACTACTTATTTCACGTAATGGAAATTTTTAATTTTTTTCCCCCTAAAATACCAATATTTTTACAAGGAAAAATCAAAGAATTAGTTTTAAACTTGATATCATTTCTATTATATATATAATTCTTTACTGAAAAGTATTTCAAATTTTAAAATTTTTATTTTTCACACCATTTCAAAACATCCCCTCCCCCACCACCACCACCCAAAAAAAGAATTTTAAAAAACTATTTTTAAGAAAAAATCAAAATGATTTGAAAGTTTAGTATGGAGTTGGATGTAGTCAGATTTGAAAGTTGAATCTTGGGTCGAGAGTCGAATTGGGTCTCATATGGGGTGTCGAATTCAGGTCTTGGTGTCAAGGATCACAAATTGGTTGATCGTGCCCAGGTTTGGATGTGGAAGTCAGGTCTTGAAGTTGAATCAATTATTGAGGTCGGTTCTGATTGATATCGGGTTGGATTCTAATCGATTAATGTGAAAATAAGTTAGAAACCAACTTATTTTCCAAGAAAATGTTTTTCATTTTCCTTGGTACCAAACACACGCTGAATATATTAGCTACAAACAATCATAATGCAACTAGTATTATTCAGATATAATGGCATTATGATTGCAAAATTGGGTCTACAAGTTGAACACTGACATCCTTTTCTAAACATTAAGGAAAAGACTAGCGGAATCTGAATTGTGGAGCTATAGCCACAACAATACCATGACGGAATTGAAAGTTTTCCTCAATGGCCCAAATCTTGATTGAAAAGTAATAAGTTGGCTTTCGCTTCGTCAAAACTTTTGCCTTCAATTTAATGTGTTTGGCTTGTTTCAACTTATTTTGGCTTCAAACTCAACTCTGACGGACGCTGAGATACCTAACAATTCTGATAATTTCAATTGGATTACCATAAGATACAGTTTCAAAAAAGTTCTTTCAAAGATAAAAAGAAAGCACTAGATACCCTATAGTGCAAGCAAACAGTGTCAACCAAAACAATTGAGATATGTGTAATGAAAGATTTTTCAAAAAGAGAATGTGAATGGAATACTAGTCACTGGAGTTGCATTGACGGCTTATGCCAATTCCAAAAGCAAATACAACACCAGGATTAGTGTCAAGAATAACAAACAAGCCCAAGAAACGATTGCGGAACTTTATGGAACTCAGTCTAGCATGCAGCTTTCATCCAGAAACACATCTGGCAGTGATCGCGGATAGTTGACACAAATCATTCAAACTTTGCACTTTTTTCTAGTTTTACCTCCCTCTTTTGATTGCATTATAGCACCAGCGGAGGAATAACACCTTAGCTTCTGAAGGATCCTTCTCTCACTGATGCGCAACACCAATGAATAATATACCTTAGGTTCTTTCACCAGACAGCAATAATTCAAAGTTTCGATATCATCAACTAGACGGTTTGAACCATAATAACTTTCCCGAATATCTGCTAGTTCCGACAGAGCCGCACAAACTCCATCTGTCAGCAACACACTGTTGCTCGACTCAAAACCTTCTCCAAATAAAATAATATCTTTCTTCAACAAATTGAAGACCTCAGACTTTTCAAAACCACTGGTGATAAATACTGCAAGATCAAGTTCAGCAAATACTTCCTCAGGCAATAATATTATGTAAAGCAAAATCAACAGCTCAATTTGCGGCTCCCCATCAAACGAAATTTCAAAATATTCGGAATTTTGGCTAACACACCCAGAGTAATTTAATTTTCTCCATAGTGATAACCTCCTCCGACTGTAGCGATGTGAAAACCGAGATGAACTCCACTGAAATACAAGCTCCAGATCAAGGTTTACAATGTCATATGGGTTATCAAGCTCTGCAAATCCATACCTATGTAGCAGAGCGGCATTACCTAAAGACCCATACGTATTGAATACCTGCAAAGGTTAAACAGAAGCCACACTAAGAGAGTATAATACGCTCGAAACTTTCTTACAATTTCATACAAAAGTGAATATACAACCACACGAACATCACTAAATAAGTTGTTTACAAACCAGTAAGAAATATTGATTGGACAATAAGGGGTTAATTCCTTCACATACTAGTTATAGGATTATAACATAGAGATTATTAACACGGTGAATAACAATGAAGGAATTCTTATGCAGTAAAAAATGGCATAGTTGTTATGCGGTGCATAATGCTACAAGGAATTTTATGTATACCCTACTATGCTACTACAAGGGCATATTTTGACTTTAAATTTCCGCATTGCTAATATATGAATTTGTATTCCCCATTCTATCCCGCATAAAAAAATTCAAAGATTCTCGTGCCTGTTAACGTGCATTATTTAATACATCCAACCAAAAGTTGCATTTGTTATGTGGAGATTAATTCCTTTATCAAAACGTTAAATTAGTTATGCCGCAATTAGTATATTCTTATCCAGCCAACCAAACATCCTATTAGTTCAAGCCAGAGGTTATCTGGGGTAATTCACCCTAGTCCCTCGAGCCAAACAACCACTAAGAAGTCGATTGGTAGCTGGATAAGCAATGATTTATCCATGTATTTACTTTCGTACAACTTATATGTCGTTTGGCAGGTAGATAGAAAATAAGTTATTCATGTATAAAGTAATACGACATTTGATTGATAATTTAGAAATTCATGTATTAGTTAATGAGGAAATCTACGTAATATTTTATGCAGGATAGAAGGTGGAATAGCTAAAATACATGAATAACAAATCCTGCATAAAATAATACATAAATTTCCTTCTAACTAATCCCTACGTTACTATAAATCCGGAGGCAGATCTACAAGGTGAAATGCTGAGTTTGGTTATCAAAGATCCAGAAGATATAAAAAACATACAAAATAAAAGAAGGAAGTTTGCCAGAAAAGTTACTATCCCGAAAGAAATCATGCTTCAAGGAGAATTTAGAGATGATGATGATAGAATTATTAGGAAAAAGGAGGCAGATCAGCTGACAATGGACACCTATCAACAACAATATGAAGGCTCAAGAAGAAACTTTTTTCCAAGGCGTTAATAGGAAAAGGGAAGCAGATACTGGGATTCATGAAATGTACAAACAAGAAGGTAGATACAACAAACACGAACCCCCAGATAAACTCCAGAGAGAGCCTAGGAAAAGAGAGGAATATGACGGAGTTTATCAGGATGTGGATTTAATGGAAACAGAGGTTGATCTTGTTGATACCAGAGAAGAAGGCCAATCCATGTCAGATGATGAGGCCATCAGAGGATCCAACAGATCCAAGTCTCAAGAATCTGACAACAGTGTAGCCACCCAAGTACAACAAAACATCAAAGCCTACAACAACCTATCCCCCAAGAACAATCAGAATCCTGGCAAGATTTATGATCAAAGCAACACCAGGACAGAAGCATTCAAAGATACCCAAAGTATTTCTACCCCTGAAGATATCCAATGATTGGTATGCTATCACGGAATATAAGAGGGATAGGATCAGCAGGATCTCTTGAAAGACTCCAAATGATTCAGAAACAATGTCAAATTCCTTAGATATGTCTACAAGAGCCTATGATAGATAGCAGCAACAACAACATACCCAGTAAAATCCCACAAGTGGGGTCTGGGGAGGGTAAATTGTACGCAGACCTTACCACTACCTCATAGAGGTAGAGAGGTTGTTTCCAAAAGACCCTCATCTCAAAAATATCATCCCCAAAAGCAGAAATAAATGGTAGATAGTCGCAAGATGGAAAAATTCAAAAGAAAGCTAAGAATGGAGCATGGATACTGCAATTGCTCTAGTAAGATTTGGATTTTATGGACATCTGAGGTGGACATTACCATCCTTCAGGATAAAGGAGGACATATTTTGATTAAAGCCACCCATCTTAACAATCAACCCATCTTCTTGATTGTAGTGTATGCTAAGTGCACTGAAGACCTAAGAAGAGATCTATGGAAGGATTTGAGAGAGATGGCTAAGAATATTCAAGGTATCTGGGGTGCCATTGGTAATTTCAATGTTATCACCTCTAATGAGGAAAAAAAGGAGGCAGAAGTTACAATCTAGAAGAAAGTATTGACTTCTTAGAATGTCTTAATGACTGTGGTCTACATGACGCAGGTTACTATGGATCCATCTACACTTGGTGCGATAATAGGGATCCTCCTACTACCATATGGAAGAGACTTGATAGATTAGTCTATAATTCTGTTTGGTTTGACTCCATCTCTAACACAATAGTGACTCATTTGTCCAGAACCAGCTCTGACCATGCTTCCCTTCTTGTCAAAATGACAAGTGACACCACCCCTTGCATAAGATATTTCAGATTCCTTAACTTCTGGACTGAGCACCCGGACTATTTTAAGACTGTCCAAGAAAACTGGGAAGAAAATGTCTATAGAAAGCCTATGTATATTCTCCATCAGAAAATCAAAAGGGTGAGTAAAATCTCAGCAAGTGATCCAAAGAAACTTTTGGAGATATTTATGAGACTCCTAATAAACTGGAAGAAGAAATCAGAATTCTTGAGGAAAGTTGTGTGAATAACACCACCGTGGAGAACAGAAGTCAGCTTTCTAGATTCAAGGCTGAATTCATTAGATATCTAAAGATTCAAGATAGCGTCTTGAAACAGAAACCCAGAACTAAATGGTTCAAAGAAGGGGATGCCAACACTGCCTATTCCCATAATATCATCAAAGATAGAAGAAGAAGGTTGTATATCTCCAAAAGTATGGATGAACACGATCAGTGGATTGAAGGAAGTGAGAACATTGCTAAAGCTGCAGTCAGACATTTCCAAAAATATGTTTACTCAGGATACCTAGCATTCTAACTTTGATGCTCTAGATTGCATAGAGATATGCATCACTGAAGATGATAACATTATGTTGGCAGCTCCCCCCACTATGCAGGAGATTAAAGATTGCATCTTTTCCATTGACATAGATAGTGCTCCAGGTCCTGATGGACTAAAAGGAGATTTCTATCAAAGTGCTTGGACCATAATATGTTATGATCTTCACAGAGCAGTGGCCTTTTTTTCAGGGTGCTAAACTTCCTAAGTTTCTGTAATGACCTCGAAGGTCATTTTTGACCAAATTACCGTTTTGCCCTTCCCCAAAGCTACCTTGAGTCATTTTTGGTCAAGTCTAAAAGTTGGATTCTGAAAACCTTGTATAAAGTTGGAGTTTTGCCAAAGAAAGAGTTTTAAAAGGCTTAAAGTTGGAAATTTTGAGTTTTGAGGTCATCTTGAGTTTCGTGCGCCGGACTTCGATTCCATCAGTTCCAGAATGCCGAATCTGATCTAGAAGAACTTGCACAACTGAATTCAGAGTTAAAACGGAAATTTTAGGCCAAAGTTGCATTTTTCAGTTCATTTTGGATCATAAAGTTTGACTTTGGTCAACACTTGGAGTTCGGAAGCTCGGATCGGAATTCCGTCCGTTCCAGTGGTTCTGGATGATGAGACTAACGGTAAAAATGGCTTTGTTGTGATTTTTAGAGCTTCCGTGAATATTTTGAGTTTGAGTCTGAAACTAGTTTAGATTATCTTTCTCGGGTTTTGGGCCAAGGAGGTTCCGAATTCGAATTATGATGGTTCCATTTGTCCAGAACGTCATTTTTAATAGGGTTCTATGTTTGATTTGTGTTCACGGGGTTCCGAACGAATTTCCGAGGGTCAAGTTCCTGATTGTTTGTGTTGTGTAATAGTGCTGGTGCAACTGATTCTGGTGTCACCCACTTGTACTCTGTGTTCGCGGGAGTTGGACCGCGTTCAGGGAGGTCTAGTCTGGGTGACCTCCACGTTCGTGGAGCACTGTGATGGGTACCTTCGCGCTCGCGGATTGAGTCCCCGCGTCCGCGGAGGCTTGGAGGCATTAAAGCTCCGCATTCGCGGATCCTTATCCGCATTTGCATAGAACAAAAGTTGCCTCAACAGTGTCCAATTTTAAATGACGTCTTTTATTCATTTTCAACACACCAAACTTTGTTTTAGAAAGGGATTTCGAGGTTTTTCAAGGCAAATCGATTGGGTAACTATTTTCTAACCTATTTCATTGATTTCCATTGTTTAATTTGTGTTTTTAACTTAGAATTTTGGGATTTAATGATGGAATTTGGGGAGTTTCCGGACTTTGCTTTCTAAACTTTAATTGATGATTTCTCCCTCATCTTAACTCTGTTTTCGAAACGGTTTTTACCGTTGAATTCCTTGTTACTTGGGGAACGTTTTCATGTATTAATTTTCAGATTTCGGCTACTTTTTTCGGCATGTAAATTTTGACCATTTTACCCTTTTACTTCGAATTGGTTGATTTTAGTGTCATTAGATTCAATGTGATGTGATGATATATTTGAATAGATTATGGTGATTCAAAGTACCGTTGAAAGGGGAAGGCATTGGATTTGACTTGATTCAGGACTTTATCTAAGGCAAGTGGACTTCTAATCTTTTGTTAAGTATGATTGAACCTTGTATGCTCCTTTGTGCATGTGGTTGAGTACTTTGGGGTAAAATTGTATCATGTTAGGCTTTGATCATGAGATTCGATTTGAGTAGTTGCCTATATAGTGATTTATTGGCTTATGAGTTAATTGTGGATTCGTGATATATATATATATGATCTTGTGGGTTGCTTAATTCTGATGTTGAGATGAATCTTATATGGTGATACTACTGATATGGGAATTGTTATGATATTGAGGCACGAATGATATTGATACTTTGATAATACTAAGATCATTATGGTGTTGACAACTATGATATCATTGAAATCATGCACTTTGCATCCTCTATTATTTGTGCATTTGATACTTGTGATGGCTACAGCCGAGAGATGAGTAAGGTAACATGTGGGTTGGTGGCCAAGGGCTCTACCGGTCGAGCCGAGGTAATATGTTGACGGTCCGAGGTCATTTCTAGACGGGTCTGAGGTCATTTCCGAATGGGTGAGCATTGGTCGAGGTTTTTGCCGGCAATATTCACGAATACATGGTCCTTGTGTGGCCCCCATGGGTTCCGGTTTGATGCAGTCGATGGATGTTTATCGTAGGACAAACATGCATCACGATTATGTGACATTGCATCACATTATTTACATATCATGGCATCCACTCCATCTCATATCATATCTGTTTGGTATTACTATTGTTTTGCTTATGAAATTGTGGACTTATTGTGTAATTGACTAGTGTAACTGCTGGACCTATTTTTTTTATATATATATGAGCTGGAGATATTAATGAGTTTATCTATTTGATTGTGAAATGTATATTATATTGTGTTGGGACTTTTCTAAGTGTAGGATTGTAGTTCGGCGGTATGTGGTTGGGTGTTAAGGAATATTATGTTCTTCATTGCTTTACTCTAGGTTAGTTCTATTTGTTGAGTACCCTGTTGTTTGATGTTCACCCCTTGCTACATTTTTGTGTAGATTGTGAGTCCGATCCACCCTACTAGACTTCCTTTTTGTTGGATCAAACTTCTGGATCATTCATGAGGTAGCTGTCTATATCTCCAACAGGCATTCGAGGATCCCACTTTTATGTTTTATTCTATTTGAGAACTAGACATTTGAGACATGTATTTCATTTGAGTATTCTGTATTTAGAAGCTTGTATGTGTGACACCAGTTCTGGGAAGGTTGTAGTCTTGATGTCCTATGCTATCTATCCTTTTAGACCGTTTATCTTTTGCTTTATTTGTTATGTTAAGTTGTTTAGGTTTTGGGTTGACTCGCCTTGGTGGGTTAGGTGAGTGTCATCACACCCGGATTTCGGGTTGTGACAGTGTCTCATTCATACTTGCCTCATTATGATTCCCAAGACTGATCAACTCCAGAAGTTTGCTAACCTTAGACCTATTAGCCTTTGCAATGTCTCCAGTAAAGTCATTTCCAAAATTCTCAACAACAGAATCTCCAACATACTCCCCAAAATCATTTCCAAGAACACCAATCTGGATTTATTAAAGGGAGAGGAATCTCTGAGAATATCCTCCTAGCATAGGAAATTATCAATGACATGAAGAAGCCTGTTAGAGGAGGAATATTGTGCTAAAACTAGACATGGACAAAGCTTATGATAGAGTCTCTTGGATTTTCTTTCCCAAGCTCTAAAGAGATTAAGTTTCTCTGATTGGTGGACTCAGTTGATCTACAATTTCATATCCCGTAACTGGTGTTCAGTTATTCTCAATGGGAGAAGACATGGATTTTTTTAAGTGTATTAGAGGCCTTAAGACAAGGAGATCCAGTGGTTCCCTCCTTATTTGTCATCGGTGCTGAATTACTCTCTAAAATGTTGAATAACTTGTGTGATAAACAAGGTTACAAAGGATTCTATATGAACACCAATGGACCAAAGATAAATCATTTATCCTTTGCAAATGATACCATTCATTTATGTAATGGTAGCAAGAAGCCTCTTGAAATGATGCTCAGAACTTTGAAAATCTATGAAGAAGTTCCTGGACAGAGTTTCAATAAGGAAAAGAGTTGCTTTGCTGTGGCCAATAACACTAACGCTACCACTATTAATAGGCTTAAGAGCATTATGGGTATGAAGCACCAGCTCTTTCCTATTAAATAACTTGGATGCCCCCTTACTACAGGGAAAAATTAAAGATGTCTCACTACTCATACGTGGTAAGCAAGATCATCAACAAGATTAGAGGTTGGCAGACTAAATTGTTGTCAAATGGTTGAAGAGATATTTTGATTAGACATGTTCTCCTCACTCTTCCCAGAAATCTGCTTGCCCCCCCCCCCCCCCAAAGGTATCATTGAGCTTATAGTGAAGTACAGTAAGATTTTTTTTGGTCAATTTCAGAAACCTTGAAGACACTTGCCATGCTTTTCAAACAAAACAATGGTGGAACCTCAGAACTTCAAATTCTCCATGGAGGGATTTCATGAAAGCCAAATATTTCAATACTATGCACCATATCAAGGCTCAATGGACTAGAGGACAACCTCAACGCTGGAAAGTCCTTTGCAACATTAAAGAAGAGGTAAATAATAACATCAGGTGGAATATTGGTAAAGGAGATGTGGATTTTTGGTATGACACCTGGAAAAATTTTGGCCCTATATATCTGTTGTTTCCTGAAAATGAGCCCCATCAACAGATCAATATCAAAGAAGTTTACATTGATGGAGTTTGGGAGTGGGACAAGCTGCAGAATCAACTTGAGGAAGACACTAAAGATAGGATTAGAGAGCTCAATATTGTGTTGCATAGTAACAAGAGAATCAAGGCCATCTGGACTCCTAACACTAATGAAGATTTCACTATTAAATCCTCCTGGAACATCTTTAGACAGAGGAACAACAGTAACAACTTTTCCAAAAACATCTGGCATGAAGATGTTCCTTTTAAAATCTCCTTCCTCAACTGGAGAGTCATCAGGGATAAACTTTCTACCAATGAAAGAATATCCAGATTTGGAACCAAGTTGACCTAAACTGCTATCGGACCTTAACTACTCCCGTTGTAAGAATAATAACCTGGATCATATCATAGAAGACAAATGACCATCTTTTTTGTCAAGCTGACCATGCTAAAAGAATGTGGAGTTTTTTTTTGCAGGATCGTTGGGAATTGAGCACAACAGCAGGAGCTACAAGATGATGATGCTTAGTTGGTGGAACTACAAGTCCCACGACATAATTGCAATCTATACAACTAAAATACCTCCTTCTATCATAGTGTGGGAGCTATAGAAAGCAAGATGTAGTAGAAAGTTTGAAAACTTGAGGGTATCTTTTTGTACAACCAAGACTACTGTTATAAATACTCTTGTGCAGTTTCTAAAAAAAAGTTTAAACGAGCTAACCTAGGAGAGGAACGGGGCGCAATCTGCAGGACCTAGAAGCAAACGTTGAGCAGAGAATTTCAAGAGCCATCAAATAGAACAAACCTCCCGTTCACACTGTTAAGTTGAATTGTGATGGAAGTTGTTTACGTGGTATATGTGGAGGAGGGGGAGTGGTTCAGGACAACAAAGGAAGAATTATTTTTGCTCACTTAATACCTATGGGACCAGGAACACCCAACATGGCAGAGGCAGCCTCAATGTTGTTTGGCATAAAGTGGTGTGTAAACAATGGACATAACGCGATAATTGGAGAAACAGACTCTCTCCTCATTACCAAATGTGTCAAAAGGGAATGGAAAGTGCCTTGGAGAATTCTGCACATCAATGAAATCCAAGAATTAGTTGAAGAGCATGGTTTTGAAATCAATAATTGTTTGCGAGAAGCCAATAGACCTGCTGATAAATTGGCAAGTATGAGCCATAATTTTGAGTCAATCCATGTGTTCAACTCTCATGGCGAGCTTCCTAATCAAGTAAGGGGGTAAGTTAATATGGACATATGGGACTTACACTCTTTCAAGATAAAAAAGAACAAACCATCCGATATCATCTATGATCCTCCATAGGTTTTGTTTATGGTCACAATTTAGTCTAAATTTTTCGTAGTAAACTCCCCTCAATGATCTCGTCCAAAGTTTGGTATGCCAAACTCAAAATTGTAAGTTTTTGCACATCAATGATCAATGGAGTTTAAGGGGAAAAAATATCCCTACATTACTAATACCTGGATAGCTCTAACCAACTACGGAACGACCCCTAGGAGAATATCACTCAGACTGTCGGATTAGTTAAAAGAAGAAACCATACAGCAGATGTTTCTGTTGCAACTATTTTTCAGCCATCCTTTGCTCAAGAGGAGGAAAGATATCAGTTATTATTTCTTCCGCTTCTTTACTTCTTTAAACCGTTGATAGGTAATTTTGTATTTTGCAGTGGAATGGTTTTATGATTGTTAGACAATTGGCATTTCTTAACTTCCAACTTACTGTTTTTTCGCTTAGTTTCAATTTAGTACTTTCCTATTTTCTAGCAAAAGACTCGGCCAAATTTAGTTGCTTAATTTTCTAAATTAGGTGGCCTTTTATAGTTGATTAGTGGAACATTTTCTTATTCAGTTTTTATGCACTTTGTAAGTGGCTGATAGATAGGAAATAGTTATCTTTTTCTTGTATAAATTTGGATGTAATCCATCAAAATGTTATGCTGGAATTTTAATGTATTCTTTGTGCTTTTATACTAAATTCGATTTTAAGAGTGTTTATGTTCTAACAGTGGCATCAAAGCCTCTAGTTGATCTTACAGGACCAAAAGGTTTTAATCTACAGCACAAATGGCATCCAACAGCCTACCTCTAAATCCACCATTCACTTTCACCGGTGACAATTACCAAATTTGGTCCGTGAAGATGCAAGCTTTTTTGGAAGCCTATGAGCTTTAGGAAACTGTGACGAAATATAAACCAGTTGCTGCTCTACCAGCAAATCCTACTTTGGCTCAGATCAAATCCAACAGTGAAGAAAAGGCCAAGAAATCTAAAGCCAAGTCACTTGTACAGAACGCTATGGCAGATTCCTTATATAGAATCATGGCTTGTAAAACAGCAAAAGAGGTTTGGGATAGGTTGAGTTCAAAGAAGAATATCAAGGCAACAATAGAACACATCAAATGCAAGTGTTGAACCTGAAAAGAAAGTTTGAGTCTCTGAGTATGCAGGAGAATGAAACAATCATTAAGTATGCTGATTGAATCTCCCAAATTGTTAATAATATTGGACTTATTGATGAAGCATTTACAGAGAAACAAATTACAGAGAAAGTTCTTGTGACTCTTCCTGAGAGGTTTGAATCTAAGATTTCCTGTCTTGAATAATCAATGGACCTGAGCAACCTCTCACTAGGTGAATTAATGAGTGCTCTTCAAGCACAAAACAGCAAAGAAGGAATATGAGACGGGACAAGTTTGCTGAAGAAGCTTTTTCTGCACAAAAGCAAAATTTTGATAAAGGAAAGCAACAGTTCAACCAAAAGAATAGGAGCAAGCATGATGGAGGAAACAATAGTGGAGATGTGAAGCAAAAGTTTCCTCCGCGCAAACGTTGCAAGAAAACTACACATCTGGAGAAACATTGCTAGTGTAGAATCGATGTTATATGCAGCAACTGTACGCAGACGGGACACATATCTAAGGTTTGCAAATCAAGAACAAAGGCCTCTGGAGCTTTGCAAGCACAAAAAGCAGAAGTTGCAGATGCACATGAAGAGCAACTCTTTATAGTTTCATACTTTTCAACCGATGAATCCTCTGATTCGTGGCTTCTAAATAGTGGTTGCACACATCTCTTGTGCAATAATGCTGAAATGTTCAATTTCCTTGATGATACTAACAAATCCAAAGTAAAAATGGAAAACGGCGAGGTTGTAGAAGTCAAAGATAGAGGTACAACGTCTATCTCACCAACATCAGGTATCAAAACTATTCTTTATGTTTTATACACACCTGATATGAGTCAAAATTTGTTGAGTGTTGGACAAATGCTTGAAAATAATTATTCTCTACATTTTATGAATCGTGAATGTGTTGTTTCTGACCTTTCTGGAGTAGAATTGTTTTGTATCAAAATGAGCATTAGGATGTTTTCAATTGATTAGGAGAAAATAATTGAGCAAGCTTACACTATTACTTCACAAACATGTACAAACCTATGCCACAAAAGGTTTGGTCACTTCAATCTGAGAAGCATCACAAAGATGAAAAAGAAGGATCCAGAAAATATGCCTAAATTTCTTTCTAGCGATCAGTTTGTGAAACCTGCCAACAGGGAAAGCAAATAAAATTGTCATTTCAATCAAATAAGTGTAGAGAGCTAACCACAAACTTCAGCTCATTTATACGGATGTTTGTGACCCAATGAAAACAGATTCCTTGAGTGGTAATAAATATTTTCACCTCTTTACTGATGACCACACCAGAATGTGTAGGGGTTTATTTCATAAGATATAAGAGTGATGACTTCAATGTTTTTAAACAATTTAAAGCTTAAGTAGAAAATCAAATGTAATCTTAGTATTAAAGCTTTGAGGCCCGACAATGGAGGAGAATATACTTCTTCTCAGTTTGTGGAGTTTAGTAATAGCACCGCTATTGAATGTCAATTGACATTTCTGTACACTCCATACAAAATGGCGTGTCTGAAAGGAAGAACAGGACAATAATGAAGATGGCCAGGTGTCTTTTGCATGACAAAAGGAGTCAAAATCAATTTTGGGCAGAGGCAATCAATACCTCAGTGTATTTGCTGAACAGATTACTTACTAAGGCCTTGCAAGACATGACTCCATTTGAAGCTTGGTGTGGAAACAAACCATCAGTGTACCATCTAAGAATCTTTAGGTGTATATGTTATTATCAAGTTCCAGAATCAAAGAGGAGTAAGTTGGACAACAAGGATCAGAAGGGCATATTTATGTGCTATAGTTCATCCAAAGGATACAGGATTTTCTGTTTAAAAACACAAAAACTAATTCTAAACCGAGAAGTGAAGTTTTATAAAGCAACTACTTGGGATTGGAAAAATCAAAAGATCACTTTTTCTGATTTATTTTCAAAAGAGCAGCCTCAACTTGCGGAAGATGAACTAGTGGATGACATACCAGTGCGAGGCACCCGATTCTTAAAAGATGTCAATCAGCGGTGTAATTTGGTTATCTCTGAACCAACAAGCTATGCTGAAGCACAAGATTCTTAGGCATGGAGGAGAGCTATGCAAGCAGAACTAGACATGATCAAGAAGAATGGAATCTGGCAGCTTGTTGATAGACTAGAAATCGCAAGGTGATTGATGTAAAATGGATTTTCAAAACAAAACTCAATCTTGATGGCTCAGTTTGCAAGCATAAGGCTAGATTGGTGGTAAGGGATAACGCACAATAATATGGTGTGGATTACCAAGAAACATTTGCTCCAGTAGCAAGATATGAGACAATCAAGCTTATTCTTGCATTTGCATCCCATGGTTCCTGGCAGATTCACCACCTTGATGTCAAATCGGCTTTTTTGAATGGTTTGCTTGCTGAAGAGATCTATGTAGAGCAACCTGATGATTTCTCAATTCCTGGAAAAGAGGATCAAGTCTATTTCTTAACGAAGGCCTCGTATGGCCTAATACAAGCCCCAAGGGCATGGTACAAAAGGATGGACAATCATCCCATCCAACTTGGGTTTAGTAGAAGTCAAAGTGAAGTTGCTTTGTATGTGAAAGCCACAGATGGTGAGTCCTTAATTGTCTCAATTTATGTGGATGACATGTTTTTTATAGGAAGCAAAATTGAACTAATCCAAAGGTTCAAGGACGAAATGGAGAAAGTCTTTGAAATGACTAATCTTGGAGTCATGAAGTACTTCTTGGCATGGAATTGTTGCAGTCCAGTGATGGAATTTTTATATGCTAGCAGAAATACATTTTGGATATTCTAAACAGGTTCAAATTGCAAGACTGCAAACCTATGAGTACTCCAATCTCTATTGGTGTGAAGCTTGGCAAGGATGAGGATTCCGAAAAAGTGGATGATAGTATTATAGAAGCTTAATTGGCAGCCTTCTATATCTAACCGCAAGCAGACCTAACATTCTATTTGCTGTAAGTTTGCTCTCTAGGTTCATGCATTCTCCTAGAGACAACACTTCACAGCGGCTAAAAGAGTGTTGAGGTATATTAAAGGAACCTGTAAGTTTGGAATTTTTTTCCCAACATCTGCAGAAGTGAGTATGAATCTGTTCGGTTACTCTGATAGTGATTGGGATGGCAGCATTGATGATTCCAGAAGCACTTTCGGATATCTATTTTGTTTGAGGCCAAGTTGTTTTAGTTGGATCTCTAGGAAACAAGAAACTACAGCTCAATCAACAGCAGAAGCTGAGTAAATAGCTGCTGCATCTGCTGTGGACCAAGCTATCTGGCTAAGGAAGATGTTGAAGGACGTGAGCCATGAACAAACTGAAGCTACCAGGATCATGTGTGACAACAGATAAGCAATTTCAATCTCAAAAAATCCAGTGTTTCATGGTCAAACTAAGCACATCAAGATCAAGTTTCATTTCATTAGAGAAGTCCAACAATCTAATTAAGTGTTGCTTGTTCGTTGCTCATTCGAGAACCAGCTAGCTAACATTTTCACCAAGTATCTGCCAAAGGAAAGGTTTGAAGATCTGAAGCAAAGAATTGGTGTTCATCAAGAAAATGCAAAGGAGTATTAGACAACTGGCATTTCTTAACTTCCAGCTTAGTGTTTTTAACTGTCTTTTACTTAGTTTTCAGTTTAGTGCTTTCCTATTTTCTAGCAAAAGACTCCGTCAAAGTTAGTTGCTTAATTTTACAAATTAGTGGCCCTTTATGGCTGATTAGTGGAACATTTTCTTATTCAGTTTTTATCCACTTTGTAAGTGGCCAATAGATGAGACATAGTTATCTTTTTCTTGTATAAATTCAAATGTCCTCCATGTTAATGTTATGCTGCAATGTCTTCTTTGTGCTTTTATACTTAATTCAGTTTTAAGAGTGTTTAGGTTCTAACAATGATAAGGACTGTCAGCACACTGGCAGGATCTAATTCATAAAATCAAAGTAGTTGTCCAACTTCAACTAAACAAAAGATGAAAACCTTGCTCATCTGTGTGACACAGTAACTGCAATTAGAATATCAATTTCAGATTTAAGATCTCCTCACCTCAGACCCAGCTTCAACCTTTTTCACCATGATCATTTCTAAAACAGTAAGATCATCCCCAGAAACTGAAGAAAACTCCGAGTAACTCCCGCTAACCGCTTCAACCCTGGAATAAACTTTGGTTGGTTCATTGTCATCATTACTATGCTTGTCGCTGTTAGCATCATCATCCAATTCAGAATGAGAAGACTCCAAGTCACTCCCATTGAAGCATTCACCTGCTAAATGAGTGGGTCCAGCGCAATCATTTCCGTAGTTTTCATTGTCAGCATCATTATTCAATTCAGAATAAGATGTGAAATGTACATCCTCAGCACCAGTTTTGTGATTAAACCTGCACATCAAATGTTTTTAGAATTAAGAGGTAAAAGTGTTAATGCTGGAGAGAAGTACGTTATTTCATTAATATGTATGTGTATTTATACAAGAAGGCAATCAACAAACAAGGAAACAATCAACTAATAAATGGATTGTGATCTCCTATTCATAACAGAAACTAAATCACCAATGAGATTCTAAAATATGGAAGATCATCAAGAGATATCCTAATATCAATGAAGAGATATCACTAATATGCCCCCGCAAGATGGTAGATCAGTGAGATATACCAATCTTGGACCTTAGTGTTTCGAATGGAGCTTTTGGAAGCGGCTTGGTAAGAAGATCAGCTAGCTGGTCTTGGGATGAAACATGAGAAACACGTGGCAGTTCTTGTTGGCAAAGATTTCGAACAAAATGACGGTCAATCTCGATGTGCTTCAGTTTGTAATGATAAACTGGCTTAGCACACACATAGGTAGCATCAAGATTATCACAATAGATAACTGGTCATTCCTTGAGAGAAATAGATAACTCATGAAGCAAATTACGGACTCAACAAATTTCAGCTGGCGCTGAAACAATAGCACGATATTCAGCTTCTGTGGACGAGCAAGCAACAACTCTTTGCTTCTTAGAGCTCCATGAGATTGGATTGGATCCTAAAAATACAATGTATGCTGTAGTAGAGGAGCAATCTTCACGATTACCTGTCCAGTCAGAGAACGCATGCAGATTTAATGACTTGCCTTTGCGACGAAACAGACCATTAGCAGATGTGCCAGCAAGATAGCAAAGAACTCGTTTGACCATAGCCCAATATACAGTTGTTGGAACACGTGTAAACTGAGACAATTTGCTTACAACAAAGGGAACATCCGGTCTGGTAAGGTGAAGATATTGTAAGTTTCCAACTATACTCTGATATTCTTTAGGATCCTCAAGTAAAGAACCATCACTAGTCATGGGACAAGATCTGCTTGTCATTGGTGTGAGCATGGGATAAGCTTCAACCATGTTGGCTCGGTCTAAGATCACATAGATATACTTCTGCTGGTTTAAGAAAATTCCAGAAGATGAGCGAATAACTTGAACACCCAAGAAGAAATTCAAATCACCAAGATCTTTAATCAAAAAACAATTAGCAAGACACCCAATAAAATCTTCTACCAAACTTTGATGATTACCCATGCTAATTAGATCATCAACATAGACAATGAGATAGAGCATAACTCCAGAACCATCGTTCAACCTCTAAAAATTTCCAAGTGTCGGTGCCTTCCACGACTCCAACCCATGATCTGTCAAGTCGATTACGATCTGTAAAGGGTTTCGTTCTGTCAAGTCAAGTTTCCTTATTCTTTGAACCCATTCTACGGGCTCAATCTACGAGCCATAATTCTAACCATGACCCATCATCATCAACTCGTAAAAATCACTTAAAAGTCCCAAACCTTACCCAGGTTCCACGAGCCTGCTTCCACGACAATCTACGAGCCATAGAATTGGCTCGAGATTCCTAAGCCAGTGTCCTTTCCTGAACTTTCCTTTTGATTCCGACTTTCCAACTTCTGGGGTATTACAACCAGATTGGCCTGCTCTTCCATAAGTAACTCCATATTTTGTTCTTGAATTGATTCTACTTGCCCTGTGCTCTACAAATCTAGTCCCAGTCTTTTCAGCAAGTGAGCGAGTGAGACTGAGGAAACTTACGCACACTTAAGACATAACAATTACTTTTAATCCATTAATTGTAATTATAAAGTTCAATTAGGGTTCTTAGCACTTAATTTTGAAGTTTAGGTATTTTATTCTCATATTTCACACATCTTTAATTTCCTTTCTTTAATCAAAATTATTTTTGCATCCACATTATTTCCTGTTTCCGTTCAAGTAACCTGATGATTATCACCTTTATAAGAAGCATACCCAGTGGAATCCCACAAGTGGAGTCTGCAGAGGGAAAAATGTATACAGACCTTACCACTACCTCATAGAGATAGAGAGGCTATTTCCGGAAAACCCTAGTCTCAAAAATGAAGCCCCATAAGCAGAAGATACTATATATGGAAAAAAGGAAAAAGAAAAGAAAAATGAAAAACGACTAAAAATGAAAAGCAAATGATAGTACGTAAATACGATAAAAGTAACAAATATAAGGCGGATAATGACAACACAGGATATAAAGACACGACTAATCCTACTAACCTACTATATCACAAGGCCAAACATCAACCTACCACTACTAGCCTATTAGTCTTCTACCCTAATACACGACCTCCACTCCTTTCTATCTAAGGTCATGTCCTCTATGAGATGAAGTTTCATCATGTCTTATCTGATCACCTCCCCAATACTTCTTCGGTTTGCCTCTACCCCTCCTTGTAATCCCTAAATCCAACCTCTAGCACCTCCTAACAAGAGCATCAGTACTTCTTCTCTGCACATGTCCAAACCATCGCAGTCTCGCTTCTCTCATTTTGTCAGCCACAGGGGCCACCGCTAACTTCTCCCGAATGGTCTCATTCCTAATCTTATCACTCCTGGAATGTCCACACATCCATCTCAACATCCTCATCTCCG
>JBCEWC010007695.1:0-21056 GCA_038996855.1 Solanum aculeatissimum | reverse complement strand
AAGCACCCAAAATGCTCAAAGAGCCATAACAAGAGACTATGTGATCACAAGCCTTAACATATCATATCATAACAATAGGGCCATGCCCTTAACAGGAGTTTCATCATAACCATACTTCAATGCATATGCCATGAATGAGAGATCAAGTACATGGGTAATGGAGATTCAAACCTTATAACCATAATTCAATAAGTAATTCAATATATTTCATGATAAAATCCCAATTCAAAATATAATGCAATTTACCCATGCATATTAAACCATTATAGGGACATACACATTGATCCTTCAAGAAGTTCCATGTATTTCATAAAATTCAAACTCAAATCATCATTAAATCACCTAATTTCTAGATTCCACAACTCAATGCAATGAACTACATTAAAACTCAAAGAACCTATAATTAAAGAATGCTTAAATTCATAAATTAAAGAGGAGGGTTCTTGGGTTTTCATGGATGAAAGGAAATCCGTTAATCAAACCCACATACCTTGAGTTTAATCAAGAGAATTAAATGGAATTGCAAGAAATATGATTTTCCCAAATTTCTTCAAGTTTTTATCATTGGAGGTCAAGAGGATTGAGAGAATTTTGGAGTGAATTGAAGAGTGATAGAATGAATTAGAAGGGATTAGGGTTTGATTTAGGAGAGTTAGGAGACCTTAGAAATTCTAAAAGGGGCATAAGATCTAATTAAATTATGAATTAACCATTAATGAAATGGACTAGATCACTGAAAATAGTGCACCACGGAAGGCACACAGTGGCCGTCTACAGGTTCACGGTCTGTGAACCCGTCCAAGAGGCTTCACTTGGCCTCGGCTTCGGCTTGAACTTTCGGGGGACTTTCTGGATCATTTCACGAGGGGCCCCATGGACCGTGTTGATACACTCGGAACGTGTACTAGTTCGTGGAGCATCACTTGGTCTGGATTTCATCCCCGAACCTTGGTCAACTCTCTGGATCACTTCACAGGACCCTTCACGGGCCGTGAAGGGTCACATGGACCGTGAGGTGGTCCGTGGGACAACACTTGGTCCATGGATTGGCTTCCAACCCTTAGGATCCCACTGGAACAACCCATGAGCACCCCCATAGACCGTGGACCACCAAACGGTCAGTGGTCCCGCCCTTAGACCCTATGACGGAACCCTTTACAGCATACTTCCAATTACTGGTAGTTTCACTGCAAGGGCCATAACTTTCATATATGAACTCTGAATTGAGTGAAACCAGTTGTGTTGCGAAGATAACTCAAATAGCTTCGACTTTATATATAACATCCCATCCGGTTCATCCCTTACCAAAAGATATGGCCTCTCAAAGTCAATGCTTTCTAGACGGCCTTACAACCTTTCACCAAAATGATTCCCTTGAATTCGGCCACTTAAATACAACCCATGGATACAAAATTTCAACCATGACCAGCTCAACACTAACCTTGACAAACCATTACGAAGTTCAAAAGTTTTTGCGTCATTACACACGGGTTAACCCACACTTGGAAACTTTTTCATTTCCTAAAGTTTATGTTTAAGGGCCATACCTATGGGTTGTATATCCTCCTATGGGTCGAAAGTCACCCCCATAAACTTGATTGCAAGTCATTTTTCAGGCCAACTTTCTACACACTTAGGCACCTAAACTAAGGGTCGTTACATGAGAGAATCCTTAAAGAGAGAATTTTGAGAGCCTTTGAGAGAATTATGAGAGTGAATGGGATACAATGAATTAGGAATAGGATTTATAGGGTTTTTATCATGACCCTGAAGTGGGGCCTAGATGTGACATGGTGAAGGAGAACCCAAAAGTCCTCGATCAAGCCATCGTAGCATCATCACACACATCATCGATTCGGAAGCACAGGAAAGTAAACACATAACATATAATTCTAAGGAAAATGGGACTTTGGACTCAAGCTATGTGGATGTTGCCGGGAATGGGATGAGGAAGAATCACATAGCACATAACAAGTATTTCTAAGGGGAGGGTAAGTAGGACTCAAGCTATGGGGGCACACCGGGATATTGGGCTTTCCACATAAGTACATTCCCAACATTCACAAGTCCAAGCATAATCATAAGCATAATTGAAACATCGTTCTCATAGCCAAATCTTAATAGTCATAATGTCACATCAAAACATAATATAACATACAAAAGTCTAACATGTGAAAAATAGCCTCTATATAAGATAGAGTGGGTCCTCGACATAATCTGGGCTCACCCTCACTTCATAAAGAAAGAAAGTAAAATAATACAAGGAAGAGGAAACTAGATATTGCCCTTGAATAAAAGGGCTTACCACAAGCAAAAGCGTCAAGCCTGTCACTGGTCATTCAACGGTAGATAGAGGTCGTCACCAGTCCCTACATGGTTAGAACATGTAGACAAGAATATTGGTTAGCACAATAATGCACTAAGTATGCGAGCATGCAAATGCTTATGCACATGAACCTGCAGACAACCTAGATGGCAAGGGCACATATATAGAAATAGAATATAAGAAAGGATAATATACCAATATGCCATGATAACCATGATTCATAAAATGACATGATGATTATAGTATAGAGGGGATGGAACCATAATCGACATCCAAACTCATGTGAGCTACAACATGAACTTGCTTGATGAGGCCTCCCATCGTATCGAAGAAGATTACTTACCAAAGGTTATCTACACCACACCTTACGGGCCTCCCATTTCGGTGTGATGGACACCTTCCTTATGACCCGGTCATTATGGAAGGATTTACATAACATAGCATATCATATCATATCATAGCATACCTTACGGGCCTCCTATTTTGGTAGCAACCTATGTTGGCACATAGTTTCGGGAAAGGAGTGGGACTCTTGGGGATAGCCCACTTACTACTCCAATTCTTCTCGGTACTAAGTCATCATCCCAAAAGAATATGTATAGATATACATGTTTTAAAATGGAAACTTGACACTTGAACATCAAATCATGCATACTTGGGCTAAAAAGCCAAATTCACCTTCATTACTCTTATGCAAACTTAACAAGAGTCAAATGCATTTCATACTCATGTTTCATTGGGCTAAAAAGTCAAATACACTTTCATCTCAAACTTCATGCATAAGAGTGCTCCATACCTGTCAGATCTTATCATATCATATTGGTGTAAACACCCATATTGCTCAAAGACCCATATCCTGAGACTATATGATAACAAGCCTTAACATATCATAACATGAGGGTCATGCCTTTAACAAGAACTTCATCATAACCACGCTTCAATGCTTATTCCATGAATGAGGAATCAAGTGCATGGGTAATGGAGGATTCAAACTATAAACCATAATTCAATTGGTAATTCAACATAATTCATGATAAAATCCCAATTTAAAACACAATGCAATTTACCCATGCGTAATAAACCATTAAAGGGGCATGCACATTGATCCTTCAAGAATTTCCAAGCATTTCATAAAATTCAAACTTAAATCATCCTTAAATTACCTAATTTCTACAGCCCACAACTCAATGCAATGAAATACATCAAAATTAAAGAACCCATAATTAAATAAAGCTTAAATTCATAATTTAAAGAGGAGGGTTCTTGGGTCTACATGGATGAAAGGGAATCCATGAATCAATCCCACATACCTAGAGATTAGCCAAGGGAATTGAATGATTTTGCAACAAAGATGAGTTTTCCCAAATTTCTTCAAGCTTTCATCAATGGATGTCAAGAGGATTGAGAGAATTTTGGTGAGGATGGAAGAGTGTTAGAATGGATGAAAGGGGATTAAGGTTTGATTTAGGGGTGTTAGGAGACCTTAGAAAGGCTAAAAGGGGCATAGGATCTAATTAAATTATGAATTAACCATTAATGAAACGGACTAGACCACTGAAAAAAGGACTTCATGGAAGGCTCTCAAGTGTTGTCCAAAGGCTCACAGATCGTGACCCTGACCGTGAGATCTCATTTGGTCTCTGCTTCGGCTTCAACTCCCGTGGGACTTTCTGTACTAACCCACGAGGGGCCTCACAGACCATGTAGCTGTACACAGACCGTGTACTGGTCCGTGAAGCATCACTTGGTCTGGAGTCCAAACCCAAACCTTGGCAACATCACCGAATCACCCTATGGGACCTTTCACGGGGCGTGAAGGGTCACACAGACCGCGAAGTGGTCCATGGGACCACACTTGGTCCAGGGCTTGGCCCCCAACCCCAAGGAGCACACTGGACCAACCCACGAACACCACCAGGGGCCATGGACCACCAAACGGTCCGTGGTCCCACCCTTAGACCACATTCCGAAACCCTTTTTCCATCATACTTCCAATTACGGGCAGTCTCACTGCAAGGGTCGTAACTTTCACATCTGAACTCCAAATTAAGTGAAACCAGTTGTGTTGCGAAGATAACTCAAAGAGATTTAATTATATATATAGTATCGTTCATCCTGTACAAAAATATATGGCCCCTCAAAATCAGTGTTGCCTAAACGGCCTTTCAACCTTCCACCAAAATGATTCCCTTGAATCTGGCCACTTAAATACAACCCATGGCTACCAAAATTCAACCATGACCAGTTCAACACTAACCTTGACCAACCATTACGAAGTTCACAATTTTTTGGGTCGTTACATAATCTCCCCCTTGGGAACATTCGTCCTCGAATGAGCTAAAACTACGACTTGAGGACAACAATCAAACAAGAGACATTTTAACCACAACTCATATGGATCATGCATCATTTCAAAAGTCTTTCAAAACTCATGTCAAAACATCTTTTAAATCATTTTCGTGCTCATGTATGCATACAAGTCATGAAACCCAATAATTTAAAGAAGTAGGACCATAAAAGGATAGAACCTAGTACCTTAGGCTTGAATAAATTGGAAGAGATAGGGATATCGCTCCATCATGTCCAACTCTGTTTCCCACATAGTACTCTCCACGTCTTGGTTCCTCCAAAGCACCTTGACCGAAGCTACATCCTTGTTGCGAAGCCGCTTCACTTGCCTATTCAAAATTTCAACCGGCACCTCTTCATAGGTCAAATTCTCCTCAACTGTCATACCTCCAAAGGTGTAATGACCTTAGGATCACCAACCAACTTCCTCAACATAGACACATGAAATACCGGATGAATGGAGCTCATGTCCAAAGGCAAATCCAACTTATAAGCCACATTGCCAACCCCTTGCATAATTTCATAAGGTCCGACATACCGTGGGCTCAACTTGCCCTTTTTTCCAAAATGCATGATGCCTTTCATGTGAGACACCTTCACATACACCCATTCACTAACATGAAATTTGACATCCCTTTTCCTAACATCCGAATATGATTTTTGGCGACTTTGAGCCATCTTCAATCTCTCCCTAATCAACTTCGCCTTCTCAATGGCCTCAACAACCAAATCCGGGCCTAACAAGGACGCCTCACCTATTTCAAACCAACCAACCAAAGATCTACATCTCCTACCATACAAAGCTTCAAATAGAGACATACCAATGCGAGCATGGAAACTGTTGTTGTAAGAAAATTCAATGAAAGGTAGATGATCATCCCAATTTCCTTTGAATTCTAGAACACAAGCCCTCAACATGTCCTCCAAGGTTTGAATCGCCTTTCGATTTGCCCATCGATTTGAGGATGAAATGCGGAGCTCAACTTGATCTTAGTACCAAGTCCCTTTTGGAAAGACTTCCAAAAATGAGAAGTGAATTGAGTACCACAATCCGATATAATAGACCTCGGCACACCATGCAATCTCACCAACTCCCTAATATACAACTTGCATACTCATCGGCACTATAGGTAGTTTTAACCGGTAAGAAGTGAGCTGACTTAGCCATCCTATCCACCACAACCCATATAGAATCGAGTTGCCTCCGAGTACGAGGTAACCCAACCACAAAATCCATGTTCACACCTTCCAAGTAGGAATTTCAATATCTTGTGTCAAACCACCAGGCCTTTGATGTTCCACTTTTACCTGTTGGCAATTAGGACATTCCGACATGAACTTGGCTATATCCCTCTTCATACCATGCCACCAATAAAACTCTCTCAAATCTCGGTGCATTTAGGTAGATCCCAGATGAATAGAGTATTGAGAATTATGAGCCTCTTTCATGATAATCTCCCTTAAGCCATCCACATCCGGAACACACAAACGGTCTTGGTATCATAACACACCATCTCCCCATTGGGAGAAAACCTCAATCTTTCCATCGACAACCAACTTCTTCAACTCTACCAAGGAAGGATCTAGGTCTTGTTTCGTCTTAACATCAACTACTAAGGAAGACTCAGATCCACCTTGAACAAGAATTTCACCATTGTCGGATTCAGCCAACCTCACACCCAACCTAGCCAAACGGTGCACATCTTTCACTATCTCCTTCTCCCCCTCTTCCACATGAGTCACACATTCCATACAGAGCCTACTAAGGGCATCCGCCATAACGTTAGCTTTGTCGGGGTGATAAAGGACAGTCATATCATAATCCTTGAGGAGTTTCAACCATCTCCTTCACCTCAAATTAAGGTCTCTTTGGGTGAATACATATTGCAAACTCTTGTGATCGATGAAGACATCCACATGAACCCCATACAAATAATGTCGCTAAATTTTCAAAGCAAATATCACCGCCACCAACTCAAGATCATGGGTCGGATAGTTTTGCTCATGCACTTTCAATTGCTGAGACGCATAAGCTATCACCTTACCATGTTGCATAAGCACACAACCCAAACCAATATGCGACGCATCACAATATACCACAAACCTATCTAACCCATTAGGCAGATTCAAAATCAATGAGTATGTAAGTCGATCCTTCAAGGTTTGGAAACTTTTCTCACATTCATTTGACGACACAAATTTGGCCTTCTTTTGAGTCAACTTGGTCAACGGGAATGCAATAGAAAAAACCCTTCAACAAACCTCATATAATAACTGGCCAAACCAAGGAAGCTTCGGATATCTGATAGAGTCAATGGTCTAAGGCAATCCTTCACCACTTCAATTTTCTTAGGGTCGACCTTAATGCCATCACCGAACACCATATGACCAAGGAAGGCAACTTCTCCCAACCAAAATTCACACTTGCTAAACTTGGCATAAAATTGCTTTTCTTTCAAGGTTTGAAGCACCAACCTCAAGTGATCTATATGCTCCCGCTCACTTCCGAAGTAAATCAAGATGTCATCAATAAAGACCACCACAAAATTATCAAGGAATGGTTTAAACACCTGATTCATAAGGTCCATAAACACCGTCGGGGCATTGGTCAATCCAAATAACATCACCATAAACTCAAAGTGACCATAACGAGTCTGAAAGGCTATCTTGGGGATGTCACACTCCCTCACCTATAATTGATGATAACGCGAACGAAGATCTATTTTGGAGAAGTGAGTAGCTCTTTGAAGTTGGTTGAACAAATCATCAATCCTAGGCAACGGGTACGTATTCATAATGGTCACCTTGTTCAATTTCTAATAATCAATACACATTCAGAGAGAACTATCCTTCTTTGTCACAAAAAACACGGGAGCACCCCAAGGTGAGATACTCGGTCTAATATAACCTTTTTCTAGAAAATCTTTCAATTGATCTTTCAATTCTTTCAACTCCGCTGGGGCCAATGATAAGGGGGAATAGAAATAGGTTGAGTATTCGGGAGGAGATCTATACCAAAATATATCTCTATCGGGAGGAATTCCGAGCAAGTCCTCGAGAAACACATCAGGAAACTCATTAACCACCGGAAATGATTCAAGCTTAGATGACTCACCCTCCACATCTCTAACCCGCACAATATGATATATGCACCCCTTACAAATTATATTCTGGGCTTTGAGGTAGGAAATAAACTGGCCCTTAACCACGGAATCACTACCCTTCCACTCTAACACGGGTTCATTAAGAACTTGAAATTTAACTTTCCTAGTCCTATAATCAACCGAGGCATACGATGCATGCAACCAATCCATCCCAAGGATAAAATCAAATTAATACATCTCAAATTCTACAAGGTCACCGGGGAACACATTATGCAACACAGAGACAAGACAACCCCGATACATATTTCGGGCAACAATAGACTCACCCACGGGAATTTACACCAAATAAGGTTCCCTTAGAGTTTCAGGGCTCAACCCAAATTTAACAGCCAACAGAGGAGTCACAAAATATAAATTTGCACCTGGATCAAGTAAAGCATAAGCACCAAAATCAAAGATTTTGAACATACCGATCATAATGTTTAGAGCTTCCTCTACCTCTTCCGAGCATGAAGAGCATACAATCGGTTATTTCGGGGAGCACCACCAATCGGAGCTTTCGATGGCCCTTGACCTCCGGGAGCGCTTTGATTTTTCTTTGCACCCCTTGGAAAGTCAGAAATCTTGTGATCCAAACCCCCACATCCAAAGAAAGCACCTGAGCTCTCCTATAATCGCCCATATGATGCTTCCCACATTGACAATAAAGAGAAATTCAGGGACCACCCCTAACTTGTTCCTTAGGAAGAGGCACTCTTGGATTAGCAACCCTCATATTTGAACCTTGGCCTTGATGGAATCGACCAAAACCACCACTACTCTTGGAGTTGGAGAACCCACCATCAAATCGGGCCCTCTTAGCTTCGTTCACCCTTCTCTCCTTAAGCTTTTCACCTTCAATTTGCTCGGCATATGTCATGATCCAAGAGATGTCCATGTAACGAATGAGTATAGCGGTTCAACGTTCCTTCACCACCAAATTCGAAATACCTAAAATAAACTTGTGCATTCTTGCACGGGGATCCGCTATAAGCATAGGGGCATATTTGGAAAGTTAGTAAACTTGAGAGAGTAGTCCCTCATGGTCACCTTGTCGAAGATTGATTAACTCGGTTATTTTGGCTTCCCTAAGCTCAAGAGGAAAGAAATGACCAAGGAAAGCCATCTTGAATTCTTCCCAACTAACCTTGACATCAACCATTTGCTCAACCAACCATTAGTTATGCCACACTTGGGCTACATCTTTCAATTGATATGCGGCCAATTTGGCTTTCTCTTCCGAACTCACCCTCATGATGGTCAATACCTTAGTGAGTTCATCAATGAATTCCTGAGCATTCTCACCACTTTTAGGCCAAAGAACTCTGGAGGGTTCATCTGGGTGAAATCCCTCACCGTAAAAGTCGGAGTACCAATATTCACGGGGTTAGCTGGCCAGGCTTGGTTAGCCACTTCTTGGGCTAACATAGACACCACATTCCTGAACTCGGCATGGGTCACTTGTTCCTCTACTGGTGCCCAAGGGGCTTGTTCCTCAATTTTTGGAGCTTGATGGGGGAAGGGAGCTCTTCTAGGAGGCATGTTCTGAAAGAGTGACAAGAATACCAAGAGTTTAGGGAATCTCATAAATAGTACAAGGCACGACACAAGGGACAATGAAGTGACAAGTTCCTAAAATGTCATCATAGCCTCTCGCCCATAGGCATAGCGCGCATCACACCCATGAACAAGACTCTAATCGACGTGGCATGTTGGACTCCGAGGATCATTTACAAACCTAGGGCTCTGATACCATCTTTTTTCTAGATGTGACATGGAAAATGAGAACCCAAAAGTCCTCAATCAAGCCGTCATAGCATCATCACACACATCATCGGTTTGGAAGTGCGGGAAAGTAAACACATAACACATAATTCTAAAGGAAATGAGGATTTGGACTCAAGCTATGGGGATGTTATCGGGAATGGGATGAGCATGAATCACATAGCACATAACAAGTATTTCTAAGGGATGGGTAAGTAGGACTCAAGCTATGGGAGCACACCGGGATAAGGGACTTTCCACATAAGTACATCCCATCATTCACAAGTCCAAGCATAATCAAAACATCGTTCTCATAGCCAAATCTCGATAGTCATAACGTCACATCAAAATATAATACAACGTGCAAGAGTCTAACATGTCCAACATAGCCTCTACATAAGATAGAGCGGGGCCTCGACATAATCCGAGCTCACCCTCACTTCATAAAAAAAAGAAAGTAAAACAATACAAGGAAGAGGAAAGTAGATATTGCCCTTGAACAAAAGGGCTCACCATAAGCAAAAGATTCAAGGATTTCACTCATCGTTCAACGGTAGATAGAGGTCGTCACCGGTCCCTACATAGTTAGAACATATGGACAAGATTATGAGTTAGCACAATAAAGTACTAAGTATGCAGGCATGCAAATGCTTATGCATATGAACCTATAGACAACCTAGATGGCAAAGGCACATACATAGAAAGAGAATATAAGAAAGGACAGTATACCAATATGCCATGATGCTTATAGTATCGAGGGGATGAGACCGTAATCGACATCCAAACTCATGTGAGCTACAACATGAACTTGCCTGATTTGGCCTCCCATCGAATCAAAAAGGATTACTTGCCAAAGGTAATCTACTCCACACCTTATGGGCCTCCCATTTTTATGTGATGGCCACCTTCCTCACAACTCGATCATTTCGGATGGATTTACATAACATAGTATATCATATCATAGCATACCTTATAGGCCTCCCATTTCGGTAGCAACCTACGTTGGCACATAGTTTTGAGAAAGGAGTGGGATCCTTGGGGATAGCCCACTTACTACTCCAATCCTTCTCGGTACTAAGTCATCATTCCACAAGAATACGTATACAAATACATGCTTTAAAATGAAAACTTGACAATTGAACATCAAATCATGCGTACTTGGGCTAAAAATCCAAATTCACCTTCATTACTCTTATGCATACTTAACAAGAGTCATATACATTTCATACTCATGCTTCATTGGGCTAAAAATCCAAATACACTTTCATCTCAAACTTCATGCATAAGAGTAGCTCCATACTTGTCATATCTTATCATATCATATTGGTGTAAACACCAATGTTGCTCAAAGAGCCATATCAAGAGACTATGTTATCACAAGCCTTAACATATCATATCATAACATGAGGGTCATGCCCTTAACAAGAACTTCATCATAACCATGCTTCAATGTTTATGCCATGAATGAGGAATAAGTGCATGGTAATGGAGGATTCAAACTTTAAACTACAATTCAATAGGTATTTCAACATAATTCATGAGAAAATTCCAATTTAAAACATAATGCAATTTACCCATGCTTAATAAACCATTAAAGGGACATGCACATTGATCCTTCAATAATTTCCATACATTTCATAAAAATTCAAACTTAAATCATCCTTAAATCACCTAATTTCTACAGCCCACAAATCAATGCAATGAAATACATCAAAATTTAAAGAACCCATAATTAAATAGAGCTTAAATTCATAATTTAAAAAGGAGGGTTCTTGGGTCTTCATGGATGAAAGGGAATCCATGAATCAATCCTACATACCTAGATAATAGCCAAGGGAATTGAATTATTTTGCAACAAAGATGATTTTCCCCAAATATCTTCAAGCTTTCATCAATGGAGGTCAAGAGGAATGAGAGAATTTTGGTGAGGATTGAAGAGTGCTAGGATGGATGAAAGGGTATTAGGGTTTGATTTAGGGGTGTTAGGAGACCTTAGAAAGGCTAAAAGGGGCATAGGATCTAATTAAATTACGAATTAACCATTAATGAAATGGACTAGACCACTAAAGACAGATCTTCACGGACCAACCCACGAACACTAGACCAACCCAAGAACACCATCACGGGTCGTGGACCACCAAACGGTCCGTGGTCCCACCCTTAGACAACATTCGGAACCCTTTTTCCAGCATGCTTCCAATTACGAGCAGTCTCACTGCGAGGGTCGTAATGTTCACATTCAAACTCCGAATTGTGTGAAATTAGTTGCGTTGCGAAGAAACTCAAAGAGCTTCGATTTGATATATATTATCTTGAACAGTTCATCCCGAACTAAAAGATATGGCCCCTCAAATTCAGTGCTTCCTAAACGACCTTTCAACCTTCCACCAAAACGATTCCCTTGAATCCAGCCACTTAAATACAATCCATGGCTACCAAAATTCAACCATGACCAGTTCAACACTAACCTTGAACAACTATTATGAGGTTCAATAATGTTTGGATCGTTACAGTTTGAGTAGGTTAAGTTAGTTAGGAGATCCAAAATGATGTAGTTTAGGGGCTAAACAAATTGGGAATGACAAAAAACTCCTTTACTTAAAATCTTCAGAGCCATTTGAGACCTCGTTAATAGTCATAATATCAATGATGGGTCATGTTTTTCCTTCGTAAAATATGTGTCACAAAATTTTAGCTATTGGAAATTGCATTTAAGAACCACAAAACTTCAACTACAATCCGTGGATCCACTTACGATCCGTGAAATCCCTTGGGATTATTCATTCTCGAATGAGACAGAAGCAAGCTTGAGTAGAATAGAAACATAGCCATTAACCCATCATGAATGCAAAAATGCAATACAAACATCATTTTTTTTATAAAATCATCAAACTTATGCATCAAACATTAATCAAAAATAATTCCATGATCATGCATTCATGCAATATGACAAGAAAACACATATTCGTGAGGATTTGGAAGAATAGATTATATTTAGGTACCTTAAGCTTCAATAGAAGGAAAGAGGTAAGGATACCATTTTATCATGTTCGCCTCGGCCTCCCAAGTAGTACTCTCAACTTGTTGGTTTCTCCAGAACACTTTAACAGATTCAATTTCCTTATTCCTTAATCTCTTCACTTGATAGTCTAAAATCTCAATCGGTACTTTTTCATAGGTCAAATCCTCTTCAATAAGTCACATCCTTCAATGGAATGATAGAATTAGGATCACCCATGCATTTTCTTAACATAGACATATGAAACACCAGATGAACCATAGGTAACTCCATAGGTAAATCTAGCTCATAAGCTACCTTCCCAATTCTCTTCACTATCTCATAAGGTCCCACATATCTAGGACTTAATTTTTCCTTTTTACAAACCACATTACACCTTTCATAGGTGTAACCTTCAAATACACCCAATCACCTTCCTCAAATTAAAGAGCCCTTATCTTAACATTGGCATATGACTTTTGACGACTTTATGAAGCCTTCAACCTTTCCCTTATGACCTTCACCTTCTCCATAGCATCAACTACCAAATCCAATCCTATCAAGGACATTTCTCCAACTTAAAACCATCCCACTGGGGACCTACACCTTCTACCAAACAATGCTTCAAATGGCCCCATTATAATATTCGAGTGAAAACTATTGTTATAACCAAATTCAATAAGAGGTAAATGGTCATCCCAACCATATTCGAAAACAAGAACATATGCCCTTAACATATCTCTCAACGTTTGGATTGTCCATTTAGCTTTTCCATCCATTTGAGGATGTAATTTGGCACTTAACTTCACCTTCGTACTTAGGCCTTTTTGGAAAGACCTTCAAAAATGAGAAGTAAATTAAGCACCTTTATTCGATATAATAGACAACGATACCCCATACAATCTATCCAACTCATGAATGTAGAGCTACATAATCTTCAGCACCATAAGAAGTCCTTACCGAAAAAAGTGAGTTGGTTTCATCATTCCATCAACAACCACCCATATTGAGTCAAATTATTTCCTAGTCCTTGGCAAACCCTTAATGAAGTCCATATTTACCTCCTCCTATTTCCAAGTAGGTATTTCAATATCTTGGGCCAAACCACTTGAACTTTGGACTTGTTGACAATTTGCACACCCCATTACACACCTTTCTATATTTGTCCTCATGCCATTCCACCAACAAACCTCTCTCAAATCTCTATATATTTTGGTGGATCCCATATGAATAGAGTACTTAATATTAATAGCCTCATCAAGTATCTTCTCCCTTAGTCCATCCACATTAGGAACACACAACCTCCCTTGATAATGAAACACTCCATCTCCTCTTTATAAGAACACCTAAATATTTTTATAGACCACCAACCACTTCAATTCAACCAAAGCAGGATTCATGCCTTATTTTGCTTTAACTTTCACTATAAAAGATTAATGCACCCCATTTAGTACCAATAGACCACCATTATTCAAGCCATTCAACCTCACACGCGGTGCACTTCTTTAGCTAACTCTTTCTTTCAATCCTCAACCTATGCAATGTTGCCCATAGACATTCTACTCAATGCATCGGCCACAACATTAGCCTTGTCGGGGTGATATAACATGTTCATGTTGTAATCCTTCAAAAGCTCTAAACACCTCCTTTGCTTAGGTTCAAATCCCTTTGGCTAAACACATATTGAAAACTATTATGGTCGGTGAATATATCAACAACCACCCCATAGAGATACTGTCGCCAAATCTTTAATGCAAATACAACAACCAATAATTCAAAATCATGAGTCGGATAATTCCTTCATGTACTTTCAATTGCCTTGAAGCATAGGTAATGACTTTCCCATGTTGCATCAACACACCATCCAAGCCTATATGTGAGGCATCACATAACATAACAAAACCATTCAGAGCTTCGGGAAATTTCAAAAAGAGAGTCAAAGTAAGATGATCCTTCAATATTTGGAAGATCTTCTCACACTCATCGAACCATTGA
Organism: Solanum aculeatissimum; assembly: GCA_038996855.1. Taxonomy (NCBI): domain Eukaryota; kingdom Viridiplantae; phylum Streptophyta; class Magnoliopsida; order Solanales; family Solanaceae; genus Solanum; species Solanum aculeatissimum. Next base: position 6,481 of record JBCEWC010007695.1, on the reverse strand, counting down.
AATTTCAATTCTTTTGGGTCAACTTAGTCAAAGACGAGGAAATAGAAGAAAACCCTTTAACAAATCTTTGATAATATATAGCCAAACCCTAGAAGCTCCTAATATCGTATGGAGGCAATGGTCTAGGAAAACTCTTCACTACCTCCATCTTCTTTGGATCAGCTCTAATACCATCACCTAAAATAATGTAGCCAAGAAAACCCACCTCCCTTAGCCAAAACTCACACTTGTTAAACTTGGCAAAGAGTTGTCTATCTCTCAATGTTTGCAACACAATTCTCAAATGGTCCTCGTGATACTTTACATCCCACGTGTAGACCAATATATCATTTATAAACACAACCACAAACATATCCAAATAAGGTTTGAAGATCATATTCATCAAATCCATGAAAACAGTGAGGGCATTTGTTAATCCAAATGACATAACCAAAAATTCAAAATGACCATACTGAGTTCTAAATGACATCTTAGGAATGTCATCTTCCTTCACCCTCAATTGTGATATCCGGACCGAGATCAATCTTAGAAAAGTAACTTGCACCTTGTAATTGATCAAGTAAGTCATCAATCCTTGGAAATAGATACTTATTATTAATAGTCACCTATTGAATTATCGATAATCCACACACATCCAAAGTGAATCATCCTTCTTCTATACAAAAAATATGGGAGCACCCTATGGAGACACACTAGACCTTATGAACCCTTTATCAAGCAATTCCTTTAATTGTTTCTTCAATTATTTCAACTCCATCGAGGTCATACGATATGGAGGTATAGAAATAAGTTGAGTGTCGGGTAAAATATTGACGCCAAATTCAATTTCTCTTATGAGAGGAATACCAGCCAAATCATCGTGGAAGGGGTCAGGAAACTCATTAAATATAGGAACCAAATCAAGGGTAGGAACATTGGACTCAACATCCATGACTCGGATAACATGATATATGCAACCCATGGAAATCATTTTTCATAGCCTTTACATAAGAATCAAACTTTCCTTTGAACTCCAAATTCATTCCCCTCTATTCAAGCGTAAGTTCATTAGGAACTTGGAATTAGACCCTACGAGTTCTATAATCACTAGAAGCATAAGATGCATGCAACCAATCCATACCAAGAATAATATCTAAGTCGTTCGTATCAAGTTCAACAAGATCACATGGAAAGACTTTATGCAAGATCAACACGGGATAATTTTTGTAGACTTTCTTGGCTAGGATTGACTCACCAATTGGAGTATAAATCGAATAAGGCTCTAATAAGGCTTCCAGAGATGGATCAAACTTTATGGTGAGGTAAGGAGTAACAAAAAACATATTAGCACCAGGATCAAGCAAAGCATAGACATCATAATCAAAGACTCTTAACATGCCGATAACCACATTGGGAGACTCCTCAACCTCTTGCCTAGTATGCAAAGCATAGAATAGATTACCACATGGACCACCTCCTTGAGCTTGGGCACCTTGTTGTACTTGCCTTCTTGTGACCATTTAAATTTGTGAAAACTCTTCTTTCCCTTTAGTAGTAACATAAGGACAATCAGATATCTTGTGTCCCACCTTTCCACACCCAAACCAAGCATTGGAACCTCTCAAGCATTTACTAACATGGTTTCTCCCATACTTGGGACACCTAGGATAAATAGCACCACCTTTGATAACCTCACCTTCAACCTTAGGGTTAGGCACCCTTTCCTTGTCAATCCTTTGAGAAGTACCCTTGGACAACCCTTGGCCTTGTTGGAAATGGCAACCACTAGACTTAGCATGAAAAAATTCACCATCATAACGAGCCCTCCTAGACTACCTCATCCTCATCTTTTGAAGTTTCTCACTCTCCACTTGTTTGACATAGGTCATGACTCCTGAAACATCTATCTTCTTAATGAACATCACAGCCTTACACTCTATATTCACCAAGTCAGACATGCCCAAGGTGAATTTGTTCATGCAGTCCCTAGAATCGACCACCAAGGAAGGGGCATATTTGGCTAACTTTGTAAACTTGGGGCTATATTCCCTCAGACTCATACCACTTGCTTCAAATTCATGAACTTCATCATATTGTCTTCCCTTAGTTCAAGTGGGAAAAATCGATCAAGGAAAGTGGCCTTAAACATTTCCCAATCAATAGTACCTTCTTCAGCCCTCTCGAATTTCCATTGAGTAAATCAAACATAGACAACTCCCTTAAGTTGATAAGCTGCCAATTCGGCCTTTTCCTTGGAAATTACCCCCCATAATCCTCACCGCCTTATAGACCTCATCAATGAACTCTTATGGATCATCCACCTTAGAACCATGGAACTCTGAGGGATTCATTAAAGAAAATTCTCTTATCTTGGAAACAAGAGTAAGAGTCGTTGGGGAAATAATAACTTGAGCAAACAAAACAATAGCGGCCCTAAACTCATCATTGGTAACTTGGTCAACTTGAGGGCCTAGAGGAACTTGAGAAGCCGGAGGAACTTGGTCCTCTTTTGCATCAATTCCCCTAGGCAATGGAGCACAATGTGGAGGCATTTTCTGAAAATATCAAAGGACAAACATTAGGTAATGAGAGTCATTGAAGGCATGACATAGATCACAAAAAAGTGAAGATTTCCTAAATGTCTCATAGCCTCTTACTCATGGATGTAGCGCACTTCACACCTATGAACAAGACTCTACTAGACGCGGCATGTTGAACTCCCTAGGATGCTTTCAAATTGTGAGCTCTGATACTATTTTTATCATAATCTTAACCTAGGTCCTAGTCGTGAGATGACGAATATGACACCCTAAGGCATCCCACATAAGCCTCGTGCTCATATCATAAGCATGCATAAGGTAAAGTAAACAAAGCATAAGAGAGTAAGCAAGCGGTATATAATATCAAATGAGTGAAATCTTTCCTTAGAGAAAATTACATCATCATAAGGTCCAATACATGCCTCTGCATAATGATCTTGGTAGGGTCTAGAACATAGCTTACTAGGACACCCACTAGATGTACATCAAAGAAAAGTCATAAAGTCTCATCACAAGGAAAACATCATATGACAGAGGCTTCTTTCGAACGTAGGGGGACTCACCAGCAAGTCTTTCAAGCTTAACTCCAAATCTAGCCACAAAATGAAAGAGTAGTGTCATTGTTTGTCCCTACAAGGTTATATCATGTAGGCAAAGAAGTATGCATTAGTACGTGGAATGCACTAAGTATGTAGGTATGTAATGCATCAAGGGATAGCACAACATAAAATCAATATGAATAATCATAATCAATAGAACAATGACACAATATGTATGAGCAATGCATGTTCAAAATCATGAATAATCTTAGCATTCATATGTGGGAATAAGATCATAATCGACAATAAGATCATGCAGGCTATTACATAGAATCTCGATGTTCCCTCTACACCGAGCAAAACAAGAGTCCACTTTGCCAAGGTAGACACAATCCTCACCCTATAGGCTCTACCCTATTATGATGAGAACCCATAATTTGACCTCACCCTTTAGGAACTATCCTAGCACGGTGAGTGTTAATTAAAATCTGCATGGATCTATTAACAAACCTTACAGACATATCGCTCCATCATGTCCAACTCCGCTTCCCACGTTGCACTCTCCACATCTTGATTCCTCTACAGCATCTTAACCGAAGCCGCCTCCTTATTGCGAAGCCGCTTCACTTGTCTATCTAAAATCTCAACCGACACTTCTTCATAACTCAAGTTCTCCTCAATTGTCATGCTTTCCAAAGGTGCAATGGCCTTGGGGTCACCAACTAACTTTATCGACATAGATACATGGAAAATCGGATATATAGAGCTTATGTCCAAAGGCAAGTCCAACCGATAAGCTACATTACCAATCCGCTCCATAATCGCATAAGGTCCGACGTACCTTGGGCTCAACTTACCCTTTTTACCAAAATACAAAATACCCTTCATGGGGGACACCTTCACATATACCCAATCACCAATATGAAATTTAAGGTCCCTTTTTCTCACATCCGAATAAGAATTTTGACGACTTTGGGCCATCTTCAACCTTTCTCGAATCAACTTCACCTTTTCAATAGCCTTAACCACCAAGTTCGGTCCTATCAAGGCTGCCTCACCAATTTCAAACCAACCAACCAAAGACCTACATCTCCTACCATACAAGACCTCAAAAGGAGCCATGTCGATGCTAGCATAAAAACTATTATTGTAGGCAAACTCAATGAGAGGTAAGTAATCATCCCAATTTCCCTTAAACTCCAACACACAAGCCCTCAACATGTCCTCCAAGGTTTGAATTGTCCTATCGGCTTTCCCATCTGTTTGAGGATGGAATGCGGTGCTTAAATTGACCTTAGTACCAAGCCTCTTTTGAAAGGACCTCCAAAAATGAGAAGTAAATTGGGTACTACGATCCGATATGATAGACCTTGGCATACCATGCAACCTCACCAATTCCCGAATATACACCTTGGCATACTTTTCGGTAGTATAGGTAGTCTTAACGGGTAGGAAGTGAGCCAACTTTGTCATTCTATCCACCACAACCCAAATGGAATCAAATTGTCTCCTAGTACGGGGTAACCCAACCACAAAGTCCATATTTATATCTTCCCACTTCCAAGTACGAATCTCAATGTCATGTGTCAAACCACCGGGCCTTTGACATTCTACCTTCACTTGTTGGCAATTGGGACATTCTGACACAAATTTAGCCACATCCCTTTTCATACTATACCACCAATACAACCCTTTCAAATCTTGATACATTTTGGTAGATCCCGAATGAATAGAATATTGTGAATTGTGAGTCTCTTTCATGATAGTCTCCCTCAAGCAATAAACGTCTGGAACACATAAACGATCTTGGTACCGAAGCATACCATCTCCCCCTTGGGATAAAACCTCAATCTTACCATCGGCAACCAAATTCTTCAATTCCACCAAAGAAGGATGTAAATCTTGCTTAGCCTTAACATAAACTACCAAGGAAGATTTGGATCTGACTTGCACAATGTCACGACCCCGATATGGAGCCTAGATGTGACATGACGAAAGAGGACCCGAAGACCCTCGATCAAGCCATCATAGCATCATTACACACATCATTGATTCGGAAGTGCGGAAGCTAAACATATAACAGTAAGTTCTAAGGAATTGGGGACTTGGGACTCAAGCTATGGGGACAATAACGGGAATGGGACAAGCGTTCTTGCACATAGCACATATCAATAATCCCTAAGGACAAGGGGAAGTAGGATTCCACTATGGGGCACACCGGGATCATGGGACTTTCCATATAAGCACATAGCCATTCACAATACCCATCATGCAAGTCATAAGCATATTAAGAGAGACATTATCATAAATCAAGTTAAGTAGCATTATATTACATAACCAAATATCCAACATACAAGCCAACATACAAGAGTATAGATTTGTCCAACAATGCCTTTACATAGATGAGCGGGGCCTCGACAAGTTTGAGACTCACCCTCAAGACATGGAAAGTAAATACATAAAATAAAGTGGTAGATAGATGGTGGCTATTGCCCTTGAACAAGAGGGCTCTCCACTAGCAAGTCTTCAATAAGATATCAAGTGTCGTCCGGTAGAATATATATCTCACCCTCAGTCCCTACATGGTTACAACATGTAGATAAGAATATGGGTTAGCACAATTAAGCACTAAGTATGTAGGCATGCAATGCATATGACAAGTATAGTATAACCAAGCAACATGACAAGGGGACAAGTGATACGAAAGGAATGCACGTAGCCAAAGAGTAGTATAACAATATGCCATGCCATGATACATGAGATGCAATCCTATGATCATATATAGCGGGGATGTAACCTCAACCGAAAACATGGAAGACCTGAACAAGCCACTATCCGGTTCCGGACTACTTGCCAAGTAGTACCCATGGATCCCTTGAACAAGGGATAATCATGACATGGGAACCCCTATATAGGGATTCAAAAACCCATGGTGGCACATGGTTTGACGGAAAGGGTTTTGCCTAATCCCTCGGTGCTAAGTCACATCCCACAGGAATACGTACATAAATACATGCAACATTAAACTGAGAGGGTTACATCTTTGCAAATCATGCATCATTAGTCAAAACCAAAACCATTATACAAGGAGCATACTCATGCTTAGGCCCTAGGCCAACAAGAGTTTCCAAAAAATTTCATGATCATTCCATATCAATGCAATAAGAGTAGCTCATCTATATGGGCTTGTCAAACAAGCAATCAAGACATAACATGGGGATGCAAGCATCCAAATTGCTCAAAGAGTCATGGGACTATGTGATCATAAGTCAAAACATTTCATGAATACATGAGTTCATCAAGAGTTTCAATCATGGGTTCCAAAGGAACAAAGAGTTTCATCAACGGTTCCAAAGGAACAATAACCATGCATATGCCATGAATGAGATACAAGAACATGGGTAATGGAATCAAGACTTTATT
>JBCEWC010007694.1:9252-21057 GCA_038996855.1 Solanum aculeatissimum | reverse complement strand
TTTTAATTCCCTTATATAGTCATGTGAATGGACAAAATTCAATTACTGAAATATACATTTCTTCCAGTCTCTTAATTCTGTTAAGAGTATTTACATACATTTATTCATTTTAGAGTAGAAATTCATCATTATATTCCTATCGTTAGAGATTATATGATTTTATTTAGTTTTACATACTTCTTGCTAGATTGAAAATACACTATCTCATTGTCATAGTTTTTATTAGCAAAATTTAAATGATAAAATCAATATTTTTTTATTGTAGAATAATGATTAGTAGACAAACGTGCCACGCACATTCCGAGAGACTAGTTAAAAGTAAATTAAGAGAAAAAGTAGTTAAAAAAAAAAGGTAAGGGAGAGGAGCTTCCCAAAATACCCCTACTACCGGAAGCTCCTCTCTTATTTGCTTATTAATAAGTAGTATCAGGAGTACACCATTAGTGTACTACTCTGTTTATAATACCAGTTAACTTTCTATAAAATAAAACTATCAGCAGTGTAAGCAAAAAATGTGGTCAGGGTGGAATATGTTGAAGTGTCTCTTTGAAAGCAGGATTGGAAGGTTATAGTTGTACATCAAGTAGTCTCCTCTGCAATAATCAAGCTCCACTGTAACTACTAACTATGACATAATTTTTAAGAGTATTAACTCAACAGACAACATATGTAAGGTTATGCAAGCAAAGAGCAGGTACGAAGAGTAGGACGGGATTTTCTCTTTTTAACGAAATCACACAATTTCCCACTAACATGCACAAATATTCTTCTAAGATTATCCTCAATTTCACACATCAAAGCCCTGAATATCTATAAATTTGTAAACAAGACAAGGCTGCACCTCCAATAAAACATACGAAGCTTAATATCCGCTACTGGTGTAGGGAAATATCTGGTGTAAGTACGCAAACGGTTTGCTAATTTCTAGTGTATTTTGTAAAAACAGCACAAAGTAGTCACATCCTTATCATATCCCTTGTCACATCCGATCAACGGGTACACCAAGGCAAATGAAGAATCTGCGTAACATAGATAACAAGTGTATATTTCTCAAGAATTCATATAGAATAGGAATGAAAATATGTAAATACCTTAGGGCAAGTAAACCCGCAGTCAAGAAAGGCTTCATTACTAAGGATATCTGCTTTCACATCCTCCTGAAGCTTAGCTAGTTTTGCTTTGTTCTTCTTTACAAGATCCCTAGTTCTGAAGATATGATTGAGCTGCATAACACGATTCCCTCAAATAACCAAGACATGTTTGCAATTTGGATAAAAGACCACACCACTCTAACTTGAATGAGTAAATTATGGTGAAAAGAAGTTGATGAGATGGTCTTACAGAATGCATAGCATAAGCATCCATGGAACTTGAATCTTCTTCTTGACCTTTGAGATAGAAGGGTTTCTTGTTGTGGTGCAGAATATCCCGGTAGTTGTTGCCTACAAGAATAAAGGAAGTAATAGCAATTACAACATTAATATATAGTAGAACAGGAAATGGAATATTATACATGAACAGCAAGATAAAAGCCACCAGGTTAACCACGAAAAGGGAGGGGTGCCACAATAGGAGTTTGGTAAGAGGAATGAATAAGTAGAAAATCTAATTCACCTATTTTGCTCCTTTGATGAATAAAATACACATCCTATCTCATTCTTGTTTCCCTCCCTCAACAATCACCCAAACCCATACTCAGGATATATTTGATGAATTACAAAACCTAATGTAAGCACTTGATACTGCAAATCACTTCCTGTGATTTTTGTATGCTTTGCTTTTATGAGCTTTAAGCTTGAGGAAATGAAGCAATCACCAAACCATACATAATGCAATGCTTGAAAGTTCCCAGGACAACAACATTTTGCATCACTGATACATACATAAGGTGCAAATAATTAGAGATGGGTCTCACTTAGTGGTTAAGTTGGAATTATATCACATCAGAACTAAAATTGAATACGTTGTCGAGCATGTTTACTTTTTTGAGATCAGTCTAGTTTAGCATAGTGAAATATTGTGTACAGGTGAATGTTCACCTACCAAGCATAACAGCACTACAAGTGGATCTCGATGTTCTGAAGATTCGAATTTGGAAATCCTCCACCGAGCCACCTCGATTCCCTATCCTACATCCATTTTTTCTTTTCTGATATGAAAAATAATAACTTAAATGGATGCAGGGATACAAGGCCAGGTCTCCATGGGACATCCTCCATCAATTTTCTTCAACTATATATTTCCTTTTTATTCGATTTTTCCTATGCCCTTTCATTTATATATTTCACTTGGAACAATTTTAGTTTATGACAGGATTTACAAAATCAAATACTAACATATACAGAAACTCCACAAGTAATCTCACTACAAAATGAGATAATAGCTGATAATGCAGCCTAAGATATCTCTCTACCATTGGTAATCTCTTTTTGCTCAAATTTTTCCACAAGGTTAGCTCAAATTCATTTTTTCTACTTTAACTTCACCAAATCACACCTAGTAGTAAACACTAGTTCAGACAAGAATATATAGTGCTAATAGTAAAACCACAATTATCAATGCGGAACCACATAGAACATCAGGAAAGAAGTGACACAAAAACTTTGATTGATAAACTGAGAGATCATCGGGTTCTGGTGTCACACTAATGATCTACTCTAGGGGGTCGTTTGGTTGACAACATGTTATCCCAGGATAATTAATCCTAGGATAAGTTATCTCACCATATATATGGGATAACTTATCCTATCACTAAGACAAAAATGGTGGGATAAATAGTCCAAAGGATTACCTTATACCTCCAACCAAACATGAGATAAAATAATCATACATTTTATCCCGGGATTATTATAACTTATACCTCACACCAAAACAAACACCAAACGACCCTTAAGGGTTGCTAACTATAACTGGCATATCTTGCACAAGTTGCAAAATAACTAAGAAACAGGCACATAGTTCTATGCACCAACCAACAGACCACAGGCAACAAACATTTGATAAGTAAAACACCAGTAAATGACCAACACCAACTTGATGGCCTTTACTTACAGATGGAGAAAAATAATCTCTACTTTGATGAATCAAAATCTGCCCCTCCAGACTTTTCATAGATACCTAACCAATGCTTGTGTAATGTTGGCTTCAATCCATGAAACAAGAAGCTGTCTTGCTCCTGCAAGGTAGCAATGGAACTTGTAATTGTGTGGGACAATCACTGTGGAAAAGCATTGCATAAAATTAAATAGGTGAATCCATTGATATAGCAAAGAGCAGTCCAGCTAGGTAAGGCAAGGTTTGCCTCTATGCAGCAATGCATGCACCAGGCATTCATCCGTGAACCTTAAAATCCAGTCACCGAGGGAATTCGTCATTTCGACCTAAACTCACTCATTAAGCATCAAAAACATGGTACACGTGTAACTCAATACAAATATAGGGAGCAACACTTTAGAAAAGAGAGCTCTTGATTGTCAGTATCCTTAACAGACTTAAGTTGTTTATCCCAAAAAAGAAAAAGAAACACACGAATGTGCATGCCTATATGCAAGTTTGCAACAACATCCTACAGATTATAATCTCGCAAATGGATATTAATGAGGCGAAATTCCAAAAGTACTGCAGAATAAGGTCTGCAGGAAACAACCTCTCTACTTTTGAGGTAGTGGTAAGGTCTACGCACATTCTACCCTCCCAGACCCCACTTGTGAGATTCCACTGGGTATGTTGATGTTGTTGTACTGCAGAATAACCAGACACGTTGCAATAAGTATCAATGCAACTGCAAGTTTGAAAACAAAAATAATTGGAATTGACAAGTATCTAACAGAGAGCCAAATGCAAGATGAATCAATTAAAAAAGGGAAAATCGCACTTTATGTTTACTGGGATTTTTTTTTTTTAGAAGAGGGTAACAGTATATTCATGACAAAAGGTTCATCATCCAACTGATGATGAACTGGAAACTTACATCCCACACAGGGTTACATTACAAGTTTCCTATGAAATTTATTAAATCTGCTATCTCCCCTATCAAACTACCTTTACCACCAAAAGAACAAAAGGCTTAAACAATTCGTTCTAACTTTCTGCACAGAGGATTTTTGCCCCTCGAAACATCTAGAGTTCCTTTCTTTCCTTATAGTCCACCATATACAAGAAGGGATAGTTTTCCACCATTGATCAACTTTTCTCCTATTCCCAATCCCCTTCCAGCTGTGGAAAAACTCCTTTGTTGTACCAGGCATCCTCCCAGTTGACTCCTAGGATTGCTAGAAACATATTCCATAGGCTCATGGCTGTTCTGCAGTGGAGGAACAGGTGATCGTTTGCTTCAGCTTCATGTTCACACATGACACACCTTGAGCTGATCTGCCAACCTTTTTTTTGAAGGACTTCATGAGTTAAGCATGCCTTTCTGCTCACTAGCCAAACAAAACAGGCTACCTTTGGGGGGCTCTTTGTCTTCCATGTCAGCTTCCAAGGTCAGATGTCAGTCTGAGTCTGCAAAGTGTTGAGCTTCCAATAGCTAGACTTAACTGAGAATGCAACTTTTGCATGAATTTTCCATTTCACTCTATCGGGAATCGTAGATAAGGGAGGATGTGAGTGGAGTGCTTCCAATAATCTAGCAAACTCATCAATCTCCCAGTCGTTCAGGTTTCTTCTGAAAATTAGATCCCAACCCTGTGGACTCTAGATCGGAGCAACCTTTGCCTCCATTTGCAAGCTTAGATAAAAAAGATAAGGAAAAGAGCCTCTAAGGTTGCCTTCTCCTAGCCACTCCTCGTTCCAAAAATCAATTTTCAAACCATTCCCAATAATAAATGAGATATTTTTGTTGAAAATGGGCCAAAGTCTCCTTATGGTTTTCCAAACACTGCTACCGAAAGTGCCCACAACTTCCTTGGTTGTCCAGTGGGTTAGTGAGTCATAATTCCCTTCTATAAATCTTCTCCATAGGGCCCTTTCTTCTGTGCAGAACCTCCAGAGCCATTTCTGTAGAAGTGAGCTGTTTTGTTTACTAAGGTTTCTCAGATTGAGTCCCCCCTACTGAATGTTGAGGGTCAGAGTGTCTCATTTCACAAGGTTGTATCCTTGTTTCCTTGCCAAAGGAATGATCTCCTCATCTTGTTGAATTTTTTTTCAATGCCTTTGGGAATAGGGAAGAGACTCATCATGTACGTTGGCAAACCATCAAGCACTGATTTGGTGAGAGTCAATCTGCCTCCTAAAGAGAGGTATTGACTCTTCCATCTAGAAAGTTTCTTCTCACATCTTTCCAGCACTCCACTCCATGACTCTAGCTCTTTATTTTTTGCTCCCAGAGAGGAAGCCCCAAGTATTTAGTAGGTAGGGAGTCCAGTTGGCAGCCCAGAACGTCAGCTAACTCCTGCAAATTCCCAGCTTGGTTAATAGGAAAGATGCGGCTTTTAGCCCAGTTTACATGAAGTCCAGAGACTCCTTCATATTATTAGGATGTCCCTTAGGTGTCTCAACTGAGAAGGCTCTACATCACAAAAAATTAGGGCGTCATCAACATATAACAGATGAGATATTTCAGCATCATCCCCTCTGCCTGATTGAGCACTAAAACCTCTCACCCATCTGTTCGCTTTTGCTATCCTGAGCATATGGTTTATGCCCTCCATCACTAAGAGGAATAGGAAAGGTGATAAGGGGTCTCCTTGCCTGAGTCCCCTTTGAGATTGGAAGAAACCTTCTGTGTCTCCATTTATTATAAGGGAAAACCTTACACTGGAAATGCAGAAATTGATCCACTTGATCCATCTACTGCCAAATCCCATGTCTTTTAGAATTTTAAGGAGGAAATTCCAGTTGACATGGTCAAAGGCCTTCTCAATGTCCAGTTTGCACAGGACCCCTGCTTTGTTCTGCTCGGTTCTTGAGTCTACCAATTCGTTGGCCAACAAGGAAGCATCCAAAATTTGTCTACCTTGCAAGAAGGCCATCTGGTGCTCGTCTACAAGCTTCCCTATTACCGATTTCAGCCTATTGGTTAAAAGCTTAGAGATGATCTTGTAGACCCCTTCAAGGAGGTGTGATGTTTAGACTCCTTTATGGTATAGATGTATACTTCTTGATTCTATGTGTTCTTGCTCCTAGTATTTGGAATTTTCTCCTGTCCCCATCTTCGTATCTCTGTTTCAGTTGGTTGATTTCGAAGTTTGGCTTAGGATGAATCTGAAAGTCCAAATGTTGCCTTCTCTTACTTTTTTCTTTGGTTGCCTTTGTCTTATTGTTTAGGTATTTTGCTTCAAAAATGATGTCTTTGGCTACTGGTTTGATGTTTTCATGATTTGCTAAGTTGCTTCAAAAAATGCTTTTTCTTCAAATCTGCAGGCCTTCTTAATTTTAACCCGAAAACATGCAAAGTTCAAGTCTAAAATTCTCTTGGGTTGCTGCCTTTACTGGTTAGTTTAAATATATATTTAATGTATTTTATTTCCTTCATGGTAGCGGTAACTCTTATTAATATCCTTTACATTGCAAATTAAATGACTTCTTTCGTTGTGTGATATGCGATTTAGGTTCAATTCTAATCAGATTGAGATTTTTTCACCATTAGATGCATACATCATGCTATGTTGAATACATGACTGCTGGTAGTAGCTCTGGAGCTCATCTTACTATTTTTCTTTTATCCTCTCTTATTGCTTACTGTTGTTTATATACATTATTTGCTCATAATGTCTAAAGTGATTCTTTTAAGACGTTAACTTTGGCTCCTCTCTATCTTGCTTATTTCCCATTGAATTGAGGCCAAGTCCTGCTCATTTCTTTTCTATGTGAACCATCGCTCGAGTCCATTGGACTCCACCATCCCTTCGTTGCATTTTGAGTCAAGCTATGGGAGATTTAGCATGTTTTATTTGAGTCTGTCTCACAAAGGATGATGAAGAAAAGTTGACCTACAGGTTCAGAGGTTTTTTTTTTTCAGGTGGAAAGAAAGGTTGTATGCATTTGTATACACTAGTATAACTGTATACAGATGCATAGTCGGGTCGCAAGCCCAAATATTTCACAGGGAAGGGCAGCAGCGAGAATAGGGCCTGAAGCCCCATTCTTCTTCAGTGGACAAGATGATAAAGGGCCAGGCAGACCCAACTTTAGAAGTTAGGACAGGTGTACTTGGGTCTGCCCAACCCAAATACTTTTAGATTATTTTCTTTTCATCACTTATTACATTTATTTGTTTTGTGATATTTGTTAACTCTATATGTTTGTTTTATTTTTAAATCTAATTAATTTTCCCTAGTTAACCATTTGTGTTAAATTTGTTATTTTTGGTGTTAGAAGTCATTTTTAGCAAAAACTTGATCCTTGTAGAATTTTCAACCCTCAAGAACGCACTTAGTCTTTCATTTATTTTAAATATTTTTTAAGAGGTCTACTCATTTTAAAATGATCCAAGTGTTTTTATTGAAATAATTGGTGAATTTCTTTTAAGACTTGGTCAATTTTAAGTTTAAACTTTAGAAACTCATTCTTCTTTTATCAAATTGCGGAAGGTGGTTAAGTTTTAAATTTCTTTAAAAGGTCCTTAAATAATTTAAACCTTTCTAATTTAGATTATTTCGAAGTGTCTTCTTTTTAAACTAATTTTCAAAGTTAGTCAAATATTTTAATCGTCGGTCAACCACAAGTTAGTGACTATTTTTGAGTGATTGATTTCTTCTCAAAAATAGAAATTGAACCCTTATTCGGATCTTTAAAATTTTAAGATTTTTTGTTAGGTCTTAAAATTTAAATTAGTTTTTCTTAATTTTTCTTAAAAATTAAGTGGGACTCTATGTTTTTTCGAAAAATTGATTTGACTTAAATTAATTAATAATTGAATTGATTTTTACGAAAATAGTTATTTTTTACAATTAACACAGACAATCATCCCCTTTTACCTTTTTGTCTTTTTAATTGTTTTTCTTGACTTATTCATGCCCTTTTTTTATTGCCTTGTTCATGCCTCTTTTTATTTTTAATTTTTTATGCACTCGCTAACCTAGTTTAATCAAGAAAATTTATAGCAAAAAATTTTGATTGATTTATGATTTTTACAGATTTCTCTTTCTCGCCTGAATCTGTGTGGCTTCTCAACTCCTCCAGTCGCCGGAGCAGATTTTGCAGCCAATTGCTGCGGTCAGTTTGCTTTGTACGAGCCATTGAGAATCTAAGATTCAAAAGGATATTTTTGATTTGTTATACAGATTTGAGTATAATCAACTGAGAAGCATCACTGCCGAATTTGGAGATTTTTGGTGAAAATGTACTGCTGCCCAATTTTACCTTCAAAACAGGGTCCTTATCCATCTGCTCATTTTCTTTCTCCACACACTCGTACAAATCAACCAAAAGAATTGGTTTTTGCTTCAAAAACATATTTTGGGTTTTGTAATGCAAGCAAAAGGGTGTCCATTTCTCTGCTTAGTTTGCGAAATGAACCAAAAGAATCGGTTTCTACTTCGAGACTAAATTATGGGTTCCGTCCTGCAACCAAAAGGGTGTCTGTTTTACTGGCTAGTTTGGGAAATGGTGATCATTTGGTCAATGTTTTGCCCGTGGAGCATGATGATGGGTTTTATATAAGGAGGTGTGTGGAGATTGCTAGGAAAGCAGTTGGGCATACCAGTCCTAATCCAATGGTTGGGTGTGTGATTGTTAAGGATGGGAAGATTGTAGGTGAAGGTTTTCACCCAAAAGCTGGCCAGCCACATGCTGAGGTGAGTTGACCTTGACCACGAGGTTCATTATCTGCCTGTATCTCCATTTGACTATTGTTCGATTTCATTCTTCAATTGATATTTTGTGTTTTTGACATTCTATAATTGAGAGAACTACAATGATGTTTGGTAGTAGTTTGAAGTTGAATTTCTTGGTTTGGGAGCATAATTCAAATGGTTCAACTACTCTTAGATTGCAAGTTAGATCAATATTTTGGCCTTTCCCCATTTCATAGTAAATTTTCTAATAAGGAAGAACAGAAGAGATTAGACTAGGGATTTGAGGAAACAAATATATTTGACCTGAATATTAGAGTATTAAATTAATACAAATATATGTCAGGGCATGTCTTCGGTTCCATGAAGTGGGAAGGGAACTTGACGCTGTGTCTGTGTTGAGTTTTCTACGAGTTGAACCTCCTTTATATGTAACTTTGATTTGATGATGAGCTGTTGATAGTGAGTCTGCAAAATTTGTTGTGCTAAATGCCTAAAATGTAAATGTAGGTTTTTGCACTCCGAGATGCTGGTGATTTAGCAGAAAATGCAACAGCCTTTGTGAGCTTGGAGCCATGTAATCATTATGGAAGAACTCCACCATGCACTGAGGCATTAATCAAGGCCAAAGTGAAAAAGGTGGTTGTCGGGATGGTGGATCCAAATCCTATTGTAGCTTCAACTGGTGTAAGTAGATTAAGAGATGCAGGAATTGAAGTGATCACAGGTGTTGAGGAAGAACTCTGCAGGAAGCTTAATGAAGCTTACATACATCAAATGTTGACCGGAAAGCCATTTGTCACACTCAGGTATCAATTTGATCTTCCCACAATTGTTGCAAATTGCGACACCATGATTCAGGGTCACATCATTCATTGTGCGTATATCAGTTTCTCGATTACCCAATCATTGCTCTGTAACAACAGGTACTCTCTCTCAGTTGATGGTAATATCTCGGATCAGCTGGGTGCTGAAGTCACGGAGTCTGGTGGATACTACTCAAAATTGTTACAAGAATATGATGCAGTTGTTGTTTCTTCCTTCTTTCTGTCAACAAAGCATTCTGTTCTTTCATCTAAAGAACAAGGAGCAAAGCAACCTCTTCAGATAGTATTAGCAAAAAGTTCAGGTTCAGTACAACTCCCTACTGTTACAACGACATCATCTAGAACTATAATCTTCAGTGATGAGGAGATTGTTGTGGATCTTGAAGCAAGACAACAAGGGATAGAGACAGTAGTTTTAGATAGGATGAATTTAACAGCTATCCTTGAACATTGCAAGCGTCAAGGACTGTGCAGTGTGATGCTGGACTTGAGAGGAAACTCCGCAGAATTTGAGGAAATCCTGCAAGAGGGTTTAGAACAAAATTTGTTTCAGAAGGTAATTGTGGAAGTGTTGCCAATTTTAGGTGCAAGTTGCAAAGAGGCTTTCAAATATATGCAGCAAAACCGAAGGCTGAAGAGTTTAACATCAAGGACCTTAGGCGAAAGTATTCTGCTGGAAGGATATTTCTAAGTGAATGGAAGATTTGATAATGATGGTGATCATACAAGGGTATCTTCCGCTTATCACTGAAAGCAGCAACAAGTCTACAAGCATATCAAAGTTAACATTCCTGCTTCTAAAAGAGGAAACTTGATTTCTGGACCAATGCTACTTTATTCATGTCACTTCAAACTATACTGAAAGGTCCATGGTGAGATCAAGCTTCTCTTGTCAATGTTGTAGAATTGACTCTGCTTTGTACCAGTCTTAGCCCATTCAAGTTTTTGGGAGAAAATGTTTAAGACAAACATGTAATGTTGCTTTCCATTGTTGCATTTCAATTGACACTAAAGATGTCTCTGCATTTCAATTTTACTAATCATCTTTTTAGTGATTGATTATTTTAAAAAAAATATTTTGTTAATTAAATGGGCTTATTAATTTAAAAGTTTTTCAAGTGTTTGTTAACAAATTTTTAATTGTGTTTTCATTTTGAAACACAACTTTAACTACCAAAATCTTTTTTCAATTTAATTTCACATGTATATATATATTATCATGAAGTTACATTAATATTTTAGAAAAGCTTATTATTTTCTTATATAGTCATGACATTACAAATGCACTAAACAAAAATTTCAAATTTTAAGTTAATAGTTAGATAACAGTAGGAATTTCGTTTGATAATTTAGAACTTTAAATCAAACTACTTAGAATATATTTAAAAACTATTAAATATTTGATAGTGTACCCAACAATCACAGGTGTACGTAGTACTATTAACAGGAGATTGCTATAGGAATTCATAAACTTCAAACCTTGATCTGTTTTTAAACATCAATGTATATCGAAGTTATTTAAAAATATTTATAGATAAAAAATTTTAAATTATGTGATTTATAATTTTACATGTAAGACAAATTGCTTGCGACAACAAGTAAAAATGACTTGATAGTATCCACAAATCCAAATTTTGTATAAATTAACAATAAAATGTAGGTTGACACAAAGTTGCACAAAATGTATATATTAACAAAGTAATATTATATCTCGACAATAAAATTAATTAATTACATTACATTACATATTGGATAAATATATATAAGCAAATGGGAAAATTTGAACATATTTTAGGAACACAAACCTTATAGAGATCAAAATAGATAGAAGGATCAATTGATCCAATAAAGGGATAAAATGTACTTATAATTAGGGAAGAGAGGGCACTTTTTTTTAAAAAAATATTATGATTGTTGTTGTGATTCCTCTGCATTTTCAGTCTCCTTATTCTCTTCATTTTCAACATCATCATCATTTAGTGGTGTTACAGCAGCACTATTCTTTTTGTTATTAGCAGCTTTGAGGACATGTTGGTAATTTCCTTTCTCCATGAAGAGCTGAGCAAAATGATGCTTGCAATACAAGTTTCCATCAAGGGATGCATAGGTTGCATGGGTAAGTGCACAACCTCCATGGGTACACTTGAAACATGATTTGTGGAATGATTCTCCTTCCATTGTCACCTATATGCAAATATCAAACAGTTTAGTTACAGAAATGTGGGAATCAAACCCTCACCAAC
>JBCEWC010007693.1:0-21060 GCA_038996855.1 Solanum aculeatissimum | reverse complement strand
GCTGATCAGTGGTAAAAGAGGATGACCCATGCTAGGCGTTTTAACCCCTGGGATGTTGTCCTCATAGCTATATAAATTGGGATCAGCCCATGCTAGGCTTTAGCCCCTAGGCTGCCACCCTCAAACCAAGTGAGATCGACCCATGGTAGGCTCTTGCCCCTAGGCTGATGGGAACATCTGATAAAATTGGAATGATATAGAGAAGATTAGCATGGCCCCTGCGTAAGGATGATACGCACAAATCCAGAAATAGTCAGCAACGCGTGCCAGTCTGCCTTAATGGGATTTTGGGCGTGAAATAGGCACTAAGGGATCCTTCTATAATACACAAACATAACAATAGTCAAGCTCGTCACATACATAACCATGTCCATATCTAACAACATCTCTACTCATTAATGGAATAGGGGCCAAGACATCTCCCGGTCTCACCCTAAAAGATAATATCCAAAAATAGACAAGTCTAAATAAGCAAGAAAGTAAATGGTTATTGTCCCCGAATGTGGAGGATTCACCAAAAGTAATCTTCAACCAAATCTTCTAGCCATATGGAGGAGGAGGATAAAAAGGAGCTCTAGTCCATACATGGTTAGATCATGCAGGAAAAAAGGATGCGTTAGTACGTTTGAATGTACTAAGTATGCGGGGTGCAATGCGACAAGAAACATAAGCCATAATTAAACAATATTCATATTTATAATCAATGGGTATAAGCTTAATATGTCATAAATGCACAATGCCTTGGTTAAAATATACATGAAGAGTCATAAATCCATATATCACATCATACATAAATGGGAAAGGACCATAGCCATACATAAGGAAATCATTTGAGTTTTAAACCAATGAGTTTATGAATTTAAAACACCATCCGTAGTAATAAACATATTTGGACGTAATGAGAAAGAATCATCATAAGTCATCATATGAGAACATCTTGGGGACATGGGGGAACATGAGCATGTATAAGAAAACCATAGATCAAAGGTGGGATATACCATAAGCCTTTGGGAAGTTCATAAGACATAGTGAGAGAGACCATAACCGATATAAACCATGTGGGCTAATCCATGAAGTACCAATGTTTCCCCTACGCTGGAAGAAAGGAGGGAGTCACTTTGCCAGGGTGAACCTCTTAATGCCTAAGTATATACACTAAGCCTTACGTGAATTGGGTACTCACTCTAGTTCATGGACTCGGGTACTCGCCTCAAGCCCTCAGATTCAGGTATTCGACTTAAGCCCTTATATTTAGGGTACTCTCCTCTTAGGGATTTGGGTAATCGCCTCTAATCCTTTTACCTATGGTGGCACATAGTTTTGTGACTTGGGTATTTGCCTCTCGTCTAACTCGGTACTAGGTAGTGCTCTTATAATAATAGAAAATCAAAATTTATAGAATCATATCATTGAAATCATTCCAAGTCATATGCGAAGGAAATTTATCCAATCCCCAACCCATTGATATCATAAAGTTAAAGTCAAGGGATAGCTACTTAATCATACCTTGGATGGGAGATCCTCCATTATCAAACATACATTCCTTAACTAGATAGGAGATCCCCTACCATCAAACATTCATTCATTGACTAGATGGGAGATCCTCTACCATCAAATATGCATTCATTGGGTACTTTTCATAAGCCAATCATAAACGTAGAACGTCTCATAAGCCTTTATTCCTAATTAAAAACATCATTTAACAATCTTTCATAAACTTTCATACCATATGATTGAACTCACATTATGTAGAAATCATACTTCAAGTCATATAGTGAAAAATTATTAATTTAAATCATTCCTAAATAATCCATCATAATTATATATATATATATATATATCTTCCAAAACATAGACATGCAAACATGAAATTCATCTTATACAAACCTCGATTTCATAATTATAGTCAATGCATGCATAGTCTCCTAATAGCTCAATATTTATCAAAGAGTAGCTCATGTATCTCGCTATAAGACCTTTAACATCATAGGAAGTTTGATATACATCTTTGGTCAAAACATGGTGGATACATGTACATAGATTTAAAACCATGCAATTCATGAGTAAATAACTGAGAGTAAAATGGAACCACATGAACATTATTCAAACTAACTCACCTAAGCATCATAAGACTTAAATTGGGTATCATCAAACCGTTACAAAAATCCATAAATTTCACATGACTTTTAAATGCATAATCATGGACAAAGGTAATACATCATAAATCTCTTCATAATATTTGTCAAATAAAAGAGTTCATAAAATACCCATGTATATCCATAACTTGAAAATAGATGAGGGTGAAAAATGGTTGCGCTTGTGGAGGAAAGTTTTCCATAATTGAAACCCACATAACTTGATAATTTTCTGGAGAGAAAATCTAATTTGGATATGAAGAAATGAAAACCCTAGCTTGCACTCTCCTTGAAGACCTTGAAGAACTTGGGAGGGGTTTGGGACTTTGAGTATTTTTAGAATAAGTTGGAAAGGAGTGTATTAGGGTTGTATAGGGCTGATAAGGGGTACTTTTGGTGACTAAATGATATAGCTTTGGCATATAGAACTAGGAAAGGTCGAATTTTCCCCTTATAAAATTCTGCCAGACGGGACCATGAGACCTCAATTACAGGCCGTGGTCCATTCTACGAGCCATAGGTAAGGGTTTTGTATGATGACATTTTAGATTTCAGAAGCTACCTTTGATCCCCTAACCTATGACAGTACTTACGATTCGTAAGTCAATCTGCTGACCATTTGATGTCTCATAGACCCAACTTTAGAAATCAACATTTTTACCAATCCAAGCCATCATTCCACAAGTCCCAACTTATGGCCTGTAGTGCTACTTACAACCCATGGGCCTCCTCATACATAGACGGTCCCCCAAACTTGAGTCACTAGAATGCATACTAAGGAATCACAAACTAATATACAACTCGTACATCATAATATGGCCCGTAAGGCCTTTCATAGACCCGCTGATACTAAAAAAATTTGGATTTCATTCCTTAGGCCCTTTATACATATCCAAACATATGTGGCCTTACAGAAGTATTGCAAGAGTTAGCTTAGATTAGTACCAATGTTGGGTTGTTGATGAAGCAGAATTAGGAAAGGGTGAATGTAGTTAGTCATCAACTACCTAGAGTACCCAAATATGAGGAGCCATGTTATGAGAAGGATACTTGCTCTGTGACTGATCAGATGAGGGGTTTCCAAACTAATGCCTAAGGGTCCAATTAGGACTATTGGCACCAAGGTCAAGAGAATCAAGGTTGGAACTATAATAGAGATAATGCAAATAGGGACAACAACCGAGGAAGATACTATGAAAAAAATAGGCAACAAGATCGAGATGGTGATTGGGGTCGAAGATATAAGTATAGAAGCGAACCGTATGTGCTACCACAAAATCGTGATTCTAGGGCTGACAGTTCAAGAATTGAGGAGATGTTCGATAAGTTGCTGGAGAAGGCTGATGCACAAGATAACACCTTGAAGGGGATGAAAGCTAACATATCAGATATTAATTAGAAGATTGATTCTCACTCTGTGGCTATTAAGATATTGGAACAACAATTTAGTTGGATGTATACACAGTTGAACCAATGCTAGAAGGGTACATTGCCAAGCAATATAGTGCAATATCCAAAGAACGATGTGCAGTGTATGGAAGTGACTACATGAGGTGGTAAATAGATAATTGACCCACCAATGACAAAGGTTTATGATGAGATTCGTGAGGAGACTATAGAAAGTAAGGATGCTAAAGATGGGGAAGAAAAGGACAAGGATTGGGTGAGCGATAAAGTAATACCACCAAGAAAGTTGAAACCCATACCCAGGCCTCTACTATCTTTTCCTCAGAGACTCAAGAAGAAGAATGAGGAGGGGAAGTTTTAGAATTTCATCTCTATGTTGAAGTAGATTTCTTATCAATCTCACAATCATTGATGCATTAGAGCTAATGCCTGGGTATCCTAAGTTCATGAAGGACCTAGTGACTAAAAAGCAGATGGTGAGTCAAGAACTTGATCATGATCTTCACCATTGTGGAGTGATTATGACAAGGTCCTTGGTGCAAAAAAAAAAGATCCCGGATCATTCACCATACCTTGCACCATAAGAGTCTTCAACTTTGCAAAGGCGTTAGGTGATATAGTTGCTAACATCAACTTAATGCCTCTTGCAGTGTTCAAGAAGTTGGGCTTAGGAGCCCCCATGTCGACTACAATATAGTATTTTATGAAAAAAAGGATTATGAAGACACCTGTGGGGATATTCTATGACATTTTAGTATGAGTTGAGAATTTCATATTCCCTACAAACTTCGTGATACTTGGTTGTGAAGTTGACTTTGATATCCCACTCATCTTGGGAAGACCTTTCCTAGCCACTGGGCCAACACTAGTGGATATGGAGTTGGGTCAAATCAAGTTTAGATTGGATAATGAAGAAGTTATCTTTAATGTTTTCTAGTCCATGAAGAGACCTGATGGTCTAAATGTTATCTCTATTATTGAGAGCATTGATGAAGTGCAACCTGAGGTACCAGTTGAGGAGAGACTTGGTGTTGAAACTCTTGAGGCTGTGTTGATAAACTTTGAGAGTGACAACATCCCAGACTATGATGAGATAGTTAAGGCACTTGGAGCACATGGTTATCATAAGACCAACTCAAGCTTGAGTTGGACTTGAAGAATCGTGAGTCCCCACCTACTCGACCATCTATTGAGGAGCCACCAGTGTTAGAATTGAAGGCTCTTCCAGCCCACAAGGGTATGTGTTTTTAGGTACTAACAATACTTTACCTATTACTTTTGTTGGAGATCTTACTGACGAATAGGTGGAAGCATTAACTTTGGTACTCAAATGATTCAAAAGGGCTATTGGATAGACAATTACAAACATCATTGGCATCCTACCTGAAATATGCACTCACAAGATTCAACTGGTCAAGGATTAGAAGTCGAGTGTTGAGCACCAAAGATGTCTCAAGCCAATAATGCAAGATAGTTTGTGCAAAGAAATCATTAAGTGGTATGACGCAGGTGTGATATATCTTATTGCTGACAGTGAATGGGTGAGTTCGGTACAGTGTGTTCCAAATAAAAGAGGTATCACTGTGGTTCCAAATGAAAGTAATGAGTTGATTTCCATGAGACAAGTCACAAGTTAGAGGGTTTGCATGAACTATTGCAAACTCAATGCATCGATCGAGAAAGATCACTTCCCTATGCCATTGACGGACCAAACACTAGATCACTTGGCAGGTAAAGGCTGGTACTATTTTTCTGATAGTTATTTGGGTTACAAATCAAATTTCTATTGCTCCAGAGGACCAAGAGATGACGACCTTTACATGTCCTTATGGCACCTTCACATTTAAGAGGATTCCATTCGGATTATGTAATGTGCCAACCATATTCTAGTGATGCATAATGTCTATCTTCTCCGATATGTTCGAGGACACTATTAAGGTGTTTATGGATAACTTCAGTATGGTTGGAGACTCATTCTATGATTGCTTGAGGAATTTGCATTATGTGCTTTGGAGATGTGAAAAATGTCATCTTATGCTGAATTGGGAATAAGGCCACTTCATGGTAAATGAAGGTATTGTGTTGGGACACCGAATCTCCATCATAGGTATAGAGGTTGATAGAGATAAAGTTTAGCTTTTCCCAATTCAAGTAGGTTCGCACTTGGTGTGGTTTTGGGATAGTGCAAAGAGAAGATACTTTATCCTACTTACTATGCTAGCAAAGACCTTAAAGCAACACAGAAGAATTATACTTTCACTGAGCAGGAGTTACCTACAGTGGTCTTTGCTTTCGAGAAGTTAAAATCATATTTTTTGGGAACCAAAGTCATTTTTCATATTGACCATTCAATATTACGGTACTTGATGGTGAAGAAAGATACAAAACCAAGATTGATTCGATAGGTACTTCTTCTTTAAGAGTTTGATTTTGAGGTGATTGAAAAAAAAGGACAGAGAATTAAGTTATAGACTACCTATCAAGACTTGGGGATGAGGCCATGGAAAAGTTCAATGATGGGGTAGCGATTGATGATTTGTTCTTTGATGAGAGAGTATTGGAAACATCTCATGATTTGATACCATGGTTCATGGATTATGCGAACTATTGAGTTAGTGATGCTTTGCCACCAGACTTGACTTCTAACCAACACCGTAAGTTTTTGTGTGATGTTAAAAGGATTTTTTGGGATGAACCATATTCATTGCATGTCTGTGTAGATGGAATTATTCATTGTTGTGTTCCTGAGGTGGAGATGGTGAGCATTTTAGAGGCTTGTTATTCATCAATGGTAGGAGGGCATCATAGTGGAATCCAGACAATGCATAAAATCTTGTAGTGTGGATACTATTAGCCAACCATCCACCAAGATACCCATGATTATTCTAAGGCTTGGGATAAGTGCCAGAGAGAAGGTGGTATTTACCAAAAGTATGAGCTCCCTCTAAACCCCATTATGATGATTGGGTTGTTTAATATTTGGGGGATAGACTTCATGGGGCTGTTCGTTAGTTCTTATCGGAACAAGTATTTTTTGGTTGTTGTGGACTATGTCTCAACATTGGTGGAAGCGATGGTGCTTCCCAACAATGAAGGTAAAAATATCATGACATTCCTCAAAAGAAACATTTTCTCTCAGTTCGACACTCCTCGAGCGATCATCAATGATGGAGGTTCCCATTTTTGTAGTAGGTTGTTCAAGGCTCTCCTTGAGAAGTATGGTGTAAAACACAGAGTAGCAATGCCTTAACATCCATAGACGAGTGGGAAAGTCGAGGTGTCTAATAGGGAAATTAAATATATTCTATCCAAGACTATGAATGTAAACTGGACAGATAGGCCGTGAAGGCTTGAAGATGCATTATGGGCATACCAGACAACATTCAAGACTCCCATAGGTATGTCTCCTTACCAACTATTTTTTGGTAAATCTTATCACTAAACTGTAGAGCTTGAGGACAAGGTGATGTGGGCACTTAAAAAGATAAATTTTGATCGGAGTGACGCAACAAACTCAAGACTAATCCAACTCAACGAACTTGATGAGTTTCATTTGAGGGCATATGAGACCTCAGTCCTGTACAAGCAAACGATGAAGCTGCAGCATGATCGTCACATTGAGCAATGCTAGTTCACACTAGGACACTTGGTTTTACTATATAACTCAAGGTTGAAGTTATTTCCTAAAACACTCAAGTCTAAATGGTTGGGACCCTTCAAAGTCACACATGTTTTCAACTATGGGGCTGTTGAGTTAGAGAAGAAAAATAGCATGAGGTTTGAGGTGAATGGCCAAAGAATTAAACCATACTTTGGCATTGTTGATGAAGTGCAGATAGTGGATGTATGGACACTTGGTGAAGTCTGAGTAACCAAGTAGCCTAAGTCGTGACGCGATAATAAATCAGGCACTACTTGGGAGGCAACCCAAGAATTAGTAGTAATTTTCATGTATTAGTGTCAGTTTTGATTTTTGGACATATAGGTAGTTTAACTTTCATGTTTTGGATGTAATTTTTGATACACAGACTAAAACGTTATAGGTAACAATTCATTTTGCTGAGAATATGAAGGAACAAGGTTAAGGAAAAAAAACTATACAAGAAGTGAGGAAAGTTGGTTTTGAGTCAGCATACGACTCGTGGTTCACACCATGGCCCATGGAACTGATCGTAGAACCATTTCCAGTGAGCAAAAATTGGTGTACTTCAATCCATAAGCTAACTTTATGGTCCGTATAAATGTCTATAGGTCGTGAATGGGGTTCGTGGATCTCAGGTAAGATTTTGGAAATTATTTTAAGTGTTAAGGGTGACTATGAAACAAAATTACGGGTCGTAGACCATTCTATGACCTGTGGTTGGTTGCATAGAATACAAGTCCTCAAAAGTAAGATTTTGAAACCACGAAACCAAATCTTATGGGCCGTAGAACATTATACGATCCGTAATCAGGGTTTTTTGGGTTCAAAACCCCACTTTTACCCGACCGAGTAAAACTAAAAAAAGAGGGGTAAATTACCCCTCATTCTTTTCCATATTTTAAACACCATACAAAACCTTACCCCTTCTCCCTCAGTTCTGACCGATATCCGATACCCCCATCATAGTTTTTTGTGACTTTTTCGGTCAAGTGAACGTTGTTCCAGTGTAACTCTAGGGCTCCTCTACTATGCTTTTCCTCATTTTCTTGGGTATATTTCTTGCAATTCCAGTATGTATCTCCGTACACCCTTTGAATTTCTGGATTAATTAAGCCTAGAATAAAATGGGTGTTGAACTAATTGATTTTCTTGCCCTAGGGTGATTGAAATATTAGATTGTGATTGAATATGTGTGCTCATGGATATACTCATTGAAAATTGATTGATACATGATCCTATGCTTAATTCATTTGTCTTTTATTATACTCACTAATGTGTTGAATCATACAGTATGGATTTTGAGTTCTCAGTGATGTAAATTGCATATAGTGTATGAGTATTGATTTATTCTTGGCGTGATGATTAAGTGGGGGTAGTGGAACTTGGACCACTGAAAGAATATGCAATTTTTACATTGTGTGATCTATGTGGAATAAATTAAATTGGCCAGTGGGGGAACATTTCATAACCATGACTGAATTAAAAATTGAGGGGTAAGATAGTAATTTGCCCTTGTTTGAATTTTTGGGTTGGTTGGTTATGTCATATACATGGTGAGAGTATTTAACTGTGTTTGATTTTCCATTGACTTTAATGTTGATGAATTTGGTTTACCATATTATTGTGACTCAGTCTATGTAGATGATTAAATGTCTAACTGGGACGTAGCTGAATTTTTGGCCGTCAAATGCACGTACTAGGATCGAATGGTTGACATAGGCAATTCAATTGCTATTTTTCAAATTGTAGTGGTCTTTTATGGCCTGTGTATTAATCCACATACCATAGTTCTCCCTCATATATTAGGATCAAAAACTGAGATTTTGAAAAAGTTATCAAGATGAACTTGTTTATGGGTTATAGTTCAAACTACGACTCGTAAATAGTGTTCGTAGTTTCCATTCCTGCATAAATTGTTTCTTACCTTGTACCTACAACCCAATTTATGACTCGTAGTTCATTCTATGGGTCATGACTGAGTCAGTAAGTACAGTTCCAGTAGTTGCATTTATTATGTGCCCTATTTTCTATGAAGGCTTTCTATGACTCGTAATATACTCTACAACCCGTAAGTGAGCTTTCGTGGTTTATTCTGTAAGGATTTTTGTTTAATTTTATTTTTCTTTCTCTGCATTCTTAGAACTCATGTGTTCTTTTATTGTAGTTTTTTCAGGTACTATGATTCCCGATCCAAGGCATGATTACATAGAGGCTATGCAGAATAGACTCTGCATTAAGCCTACAAACTCCGAGGCTAGTGGCTCTATTGAGAAGTTCAGTGTTCGTACAGATGAGTACGTTGAGCTATGATGTACTAGGGAGACATCCAGATAGTTGGTGCCGGCTCAACTACTAGCTACTACACCACAACCACCTATGTCTGGAGAAGGAGCTCATAAAAAGAGCAGTTCAATCCAGATGGCAGACTTTGGAGAGGGGTCCAGATCAGGCTCTTGAGATAGAGATGGCTCTAGATCAGATGAGGAGTCAGGATCAGAGTCTACAGAGTTAAGCAGGTTCGCCCCAACACCAGTCTTTGTAGCTAGATTAATGAGACACTGGTGTATCAAGGGTATGCAGGATATATATAGAGAGGAGGTTTCACAGGATGACAGGGGCTGATAGGCCTAGACTATATTTGAGGAACCACAGATAGTCACTTTCAGATTTGAAAGTGCACCAATGTTGTATGACACCATGGCTCACTATAGATTGAACTGGTTAGCATCATCATCAGGGAAGTATTCCCCCATGTTAATTCGAGATTTATTTGCCTTCTATGCTGCTACTATTATCGAGGCTACCCCAAAGAAGGGAAAGCCCCATTCATAGCCAAAATTGACACAAACGATGGTGTGCGACATTCCAGTAGATATATCAGAGGCCACTATCCGCAGGTTCTTATTTGGTTGGAGTACTAGGCCCCTATGGTAACAATAGAGTTTGAGTATAGATTGGACCAGGCTCAAGACAGAGTTTTGATAAGAGATGAGGCCCAAAAATCCATTTAGATTAGATGGATTGCTAGCCATACTACTGAGCATGACCAGGATGTTCACTGGGTATCCAGTTTTGCATCGATTGTAAAGGACTCACTAAACTTTGAGGGAAAATTTAGGTTGGTTGTTGTATGCACGCATACCTGGCTGACCTAGATGGATAATACCCTGACACCAAATTGATCATTATAGATTTCCAACATCATTATTGGATATGAGATTGGTTTGGTTTGGTGTATAACGAAGGATACAAATGAGCATGGTCTGAAGAGGTTCACGTTGATTTCATTCCCCTCTTTGATTCATCTATTATATATAGAGGCGGGGGCAGAGATCCTGCCTAATATGGACACAATGATTGAGGTACAGAGGACTCAGGATGCCAGTCTTATCAAGGACGATGAGAATCTAGTTGCTATACGATAAGAACCATAGCCTCCAACTAGATTACTTGAGATGTTCACCGAAGCACTACAACCTGAGCCCTCTATGACCACTACTACTGCTATTGAGATCGAGAGGCCCCCACAGACTAATATTGAGATGGAGACGGGGACCACTACTACTTCATCCACTATACCAAAGTCCATACCCACATGTTCTCACACCGCAAGCATGGACTACATGTATGTGGAGTCTATTTAGGCTCTGGTACAAAGACAGGTTTGCACTGAGTCACAGTTGACTCAATTATTATAGCAGATTTGGCCTTGGCTTTGCAAGGCCTTTGTAGAGTCTGAGGAGCACATACAAAAGCATTTTATGATCCCTATTGAAGAGAGATTAGTATCATATCATATCCATGCAGATTCATTTGAGAGGTGCATAGAAGAGCGCCTCAGATCAACTTAGACTCCAGATCTTACAGCCATCCAAATAGACATTCAGCAGCTCTGCATGGATATGAGGGCAACGTCTTCAGAACCTTTGGAGATTCCTATGCTTGATGTTACTAAAGAGGTGATGGACCTATTTGTTAATGACCCCCTAACCCGTGCCTCTAGGAAGAGGCAACATACTAATGATGATGACCCTGATGTTGCGAGGCTACGAGGCTATAAGGTTGGAGAGTGAGCATATGGAGGCTTCCAGATGAGTCTCTATTGAGGATGAGATAGGTGTGCATGCCAGCAGGAGTTAGTGAGGGGTGCTAGACCCTCAAGATATGTTGCCACTACAGCAGAGACCACCTAGCAGGTTAAGGGTGGTGAGACACAGACTGTCATTGGTGCCTAGGCGCCCAGGTACGTGCCTTTTTGACCCTTATGTTATATTTTGGTTCATTTAGGACAATGCAAGTGTTTTTATGGGGTGTGGGTAGTTATAGGCCTCAATAAAGTGTGTGTAACCAAGGCCTATATCTACCCTAATTTTTTAGTTAACA
The DNA here is from genome assembly GCA_038996855.1 of Solanum aculeatissimum. Classification (NCBI taxonomy): domain Eukaryota; kingdom Viridiplantae; phylum Streptophyta; class Magnoliopsida; order Solanales; family Solanaceae; genus Solanum; species Solanum aculeatissimum. The sequence goes on along the minus strand of JBCEWC010007693.1, from coordinate 9,492 downwards.
GGGTTTTCTTGTCTGTGTTCTATCCCTAAGGACATTTAATTTCTATTGAATCGGCACGTTTAGGATGTGTAAGTAGTACTGGTAGCATATTGTACTGATATTTATGGCATATGTTAGTGTATGTTGAAAAATGATACCCACCTAACTTTTAGATTGATGATGTACTGTCAGGTAGTTTTGATGACAACCATGTTGAATCAGTGATTGACAATGTTTGTTCTGACAAGATAGGGCTTAATTGTGATAAAAAGCATGATATAAGAGTCCATGTTGACAGTGTATTCAGTGCCAAATGTGTGTGAGCGTTATTGCATGATTCTTATACTTTATTTTAATCAAGAACTTGCCTTGCTACTCTGACTGAGACTGTAGGTTAGTTGGTTAGGAAAGGATTATAGGTCATTTTTAATATTAGTCCACTAGGCCTAAATTAACCAACCAAATGCATTAAGTATCCCTTGATCCTAATATTTGAGCATTACATGTACCTCTTCTTTGTAAATACCTGAGTAACAAAACATTTTTATTAGTACAATCTTGAATATTGTGCACCCCGACTTAGTATAAAATCCTAAGTTAAGGGTGGCTAACAAAAGTGGCCCTAGTTCATAGGTTGGATATTGTGCACCTCAACTCAAGGTAAAGGCCTAACTTCAGGGTGGTTGTTGCAAGGTAATCATAATAAGACGGGAAAGGAAGTGTAGTAATAAGTGCACCCGAAAGTGTTTGAAATAGGAATAAGGGATTAATGAGTTAAAAAATATCAATGTTGATAGGGCAAAATGTGAAATAGCATAGTGTCAAGGGGGAAATTAGTCACTATTTTCAAAAAAATCATACCAAAGCCCTTGATCCTATGTTACAAGTTAAGAAAGTCCTATAGTGATTCTAGTTTAACTAGTCAAATGTCATAGTCATGAATATAAGAGCAAGCCTATGGTATTATGCATATTGTTCGAATATCTATTGTGAGTGTTTTTGTCCGTCTCGAGTGTTGAACCAAAGCATATCAGTTTGAATGATGATATGGGACTTTTTTCTGTAAGGGAACTGGAATTGCATTGTTTATTGTAGGCTATCGCGATGATTGTTTCTTATCTATATTTCTTTTTTATTTTAGCTTTCTATTTTTTGCTTGTTATAGTTGCATTGTCAGGTATTGATCTGCTTGAGTTTTTTTGATAACTGTCTTGTATATGCACTGATGACTTGACTGGGTATCTGTGATTGATTGAGAGATGATGTATTCCATGAGATTGAGATCCATGTGTTACTATATTGCTTATGTTAGATTGAGTCCGTCACTTGAGGACAAGCAACAGTTTTAAGTTGAGAGTATTGATGTGCCGCTAATATGACACTTTTGATATTTTAAACTTAGAATTTTGTATGTTCTCAAAGCGATTCTAGTAGGTTTGATGTATTTTTATGTTGATTTTGCAGGATTTCAAGAGTCAGGAAGTTTTTGGGCTAAATTTGACGGATTCTAACTTTTTAGGTTTTTACGGGCCTTCTATGGTCCGTGGTTCATTCCATGAGCCATGGATGGGTTTTTAGATCTAATACAGCGAAGGGATAATTTTCAGAAGTTGAAACCACGTGTTACCATGATGGGTCGTAGACCATTTGATGGCCCGTACATCAGTTCATGCCGTGAGGATCAGAGATTATGTATAGTTGTTTTAGGGTCACCAGATGAAACCTTTTATGGGTCGTAAATTAGAAGATGATCCGTAGGAAGGGGTTTGTACGTTGAAGATAGTTTATGGAGAATGAAATCTACAAAGCCAGTCTACGAAATGTGAATGCAACTACAAGGTGGTCCTTGGAAAGTATAAATACATGTATTATCTATCTCTTTGTTTTGAATTCTTTTTAATGATCGCAAATGTTAGAACTCACCTTATTCTTACTTACTAGATTAAGGAGTAAGAATGGGAAAAAACATAAAATAATAGAAATCGATATGAGTACACTCGTATAATCAACCTAAACGAATCAAGGGATGGTTGTACTGGGACAAGGTGAGGATTAGTAATACGACACTATGGATCGATCAAGTCACGCAGTAAAATTTATCTAATTGCAGATCAAGGAGTTAGGTGAACATAACTTACCAGTTCTGCATGCTACACAGTAAAAAGGTTATAATTATGAGGTTATACTACGTTAGGAGTTCATAGGGAACATAATACCCTAGTTACTTCTCTCATTGAATTCATATACATGCATATCATGCTTCCATAGATTGTCGAATCGACAAGGTTAAGTTCTAGTTCCCAAATGAACCTACCCTTGAGTAGATAGGTTGTGACTCGGTGGTCAAGGGTAAAATCATCTTGTGTCTTAAGGCTCAAAGGTTAATTTCCAAGGGTTGCATTTTTCATCTTGTAAGGGTTAGAGATGTTGAGTCTAAAGTCCCTTCCATTGAGTCAATTTTGGTGGTTAGTGAGTGTCTTGATATTTTTCTCGATGAGCTTCCCCGTTTTCCTCCAAAAAGAGGGATAGAATTTGGTATAGATATCCTCCCCGACACTCAACCCTTTTCTATTCCTCCCTATCGTATAGCCCCGACAGAGTTGAAAGAGTTAAACTATCAATTAAAAGACTTGTTAGAAAAAGGTTTTATAAGGCCTAGCAAGTCACCTTGGGATGCACCTGTGTTGTTTGTAAGGAAGAAAGATGGCTCTCTTAAAATATGCATGGACTACCGACAACTCAATAAGGTCACCATAAAGAACAAGTATCCTTTTCCATGGATAGATGACCTATTTAATCAACTTCAAGGGGATAGTCACTTCTCAAAGATTGACCTTCGGTCTGGGTATCATCAATTGAAGGTGAGGGATTATGATATTCCCAAAACAACCTTTCAAATAAGATATGGGAATTTTAGGTTTGTGGTGACGTCTTTCGGCCTAACTAATGCTCCGGCAATATTTATGGACCTCATGAATAGGATCTTTAAACCCTAACTTGACATGTTTGTGGTGGTATTTAATGATGATATTTTGATCTATTCTCGAAGTGAATCGGAGCATGTGAAACATTTTAGGCTAGTGTTATAAACATTGAGGGAAGAAAGATTATTTGCTAAGTTCAACAAATGTGAATTTTGGTTGAAGAAAGTGACATTCTTAAGTCATGTGGTATCAGGTGAAGGCATTAAAGTGGATTTGAAAAATATGGAGGCAGTAAGGAATTGTCCTAGACCCTTGACTCTAACAAATATTCAGATTTTCTTGGGCTTGGTAGGGTACTATCAGAGATTCATTGAGGGGTTTTCTTCAATTGCTTCCCCTTTGACAAAATTGACACAAAAGAAGGCTAAATTTGTTTAGACTAATGAATGTGAGAGGAGTTTTCAAAAATTAAAGGATAAGCTTACATCCACTCCTATCTTTGTTCTACCAAAAGGGTTATAAGGGTTTGTGGTTTATTGTGATGCTTCGAGGATCGGTTTGGGGTGTGTTTTGATGTAAAGTGGCAAATTCATTGCCAATGTGTCTAGGAAACTAAAGGTGCATGAGTCAAATTACCCCACCCATGATCTTGAATTAGCGGCCGAAGTGTTTTCTTTGAAGATATGGCGTCACTATTTATATGGGGTTCATGTAGACATGTTCACCGACCATAAGTGTCTCCAATATGTGTTCACCCAAAGAGATCTAAATTTATGGAAAAGAAGGTGGTTGGAACTTCTTAAAGATTATGATATAAGCATGCACTACCATCTAGTCAAAGCTAATTTCATGGCCGATGCTCTAAGCAAACTATTCATGGAGAGTACGACTCATATTGATGATGGAAAGAAGAATTTGGTGAGGGATGTTCACCGGTTGGCAAGATTAGGGGTTAGATTTAATAAAGCCAAAAATGGTGGTGCAGTGGTACTAGATGGTTCTAAGTCTTCCTTGATTGAAAAAGTTAAAATTCAAGCAAGACATTGATGCCGCTATGGTGGAATTGAAATCTTTGGTGAATGATGGCAAGGTGGAGGTTTTCTCCTAAGGAGGAGATGGTGTCCTTAGGTACCAAGGTAGGTTGTGTGTGCCCAATGTCGATGGCTTGAGGGAATCGATCTTGAGTGAGGCTATATATTTGTCTTACTCCATTCACTCCAGTTCTACCAAGATGTATAGAGATTTGAGGAAAGTGTTTTGGTGGTGGAATAAAGAGAGATGTCCCAAATTTGTATCTGGTTGCCACAATTGCCAACAAGTCAAAGGCAAACATTGAAGGCTGGGTGGCCTCACCCAAGACATTGAGATTCCTACTTAGAATTGGGAAGATATCAACATGGATTTCATGGTTGGGTTGCCAAAGACTAGAAAACGCTTCGACTCCATTTGGGTTATTATTGATAGAATGAGGAAGTTGGCTCACTTCCTACTGGTTAAAATGAGTTATGGTGCCAAGGATTATGCCAAGTTATATATTCATAAGATGGTGAAACTACATGGGGTCCCGTTATTCATTATTTTAGATTGAGGTGCTCAATTCACATCACACTTTTGAAGGTCTTTTCAAAAGGGCCTCGGTTCCAAAGTCAAGCTTAGCATGACTTTTCACCCGTAAATGGATGGCCAAGCTGAATGGGTCATTCAAACTCTTGAGGATATGCTAAGGTCTTGTGTCTTGGAGTTTAAGGGGAGTTGGGATGAGCATCTTCCGCTCATTAAGTTTACCTAAAACAATAGCTACCACTCTAGCATTGGAATTGCTCCCTTTGAAGCTTTATATGGTAGACATTGTATATCCATGATTGGGTTATTTGAAGTAGGGGAGATGGCTTTTTTGGGTCCGGATGTTTTCATGAAAGCTTTGGAGAAAGTGAGAATTATAAGGGAGAGATTGAAAGTGGCTCAAAGTTGGCAAAAATCCTATGTCGATACTAGGAGGAGACACCTTGAATTCGAAGTTGATGATTAGATGTATTTGAAGGTTTCATCGATGAAAAGGTGTTGTTTATTTTGGAGGAAGTTAAGCCCTAGATATTTAGGTCCATACCAGATCATGATATGTGTTGGTAAAGTTTCTTATGAATTAGAATTGCCCAATGGAAATGAGCATGGTTCATCTGGGTTTCCATGTCTCCATGTTGTGAAAGTGTATTGGAGATCTGAATTCCAATGTGCCTTTAGAAGTGGTGAATGTTGAGATAAATTTGACTTATGAGGAAGTCCTAGTAGAAATATTGTTTAGGAAAAGCGGTTGAGAAACAAGTACATAGCATCCGTTGAAGTCATTTATAGGAACTAACAAGTTGAAAGTGCAAGTTGGGAAGCCAAAGCGAATATGAGAAAGTGATACCTCTATCTTTTCCATTCTAATCAATCTTGAGGTACCATGAATCTCCCATTTAATAACACATTTCCTTGCATGTAATTTCCATGTCATTTATACATGATTATGTGATTTTGAGATTTACATTATGAAAATTATTTGAAGCATGGTTTAAGGATTTTCATGATGCATATGTTGCATTTTGCATGTAGTGCATGTATTCTACTCTTTAGAGCTTTCCTTTAGCACATTCAGGGATGAATATTCCCAAGAGGAAGATATTGTAAGGACCCACCTGTGAGAAGTATAAAAAGTACAAGAAATGAGTCCTTGAAATTTATGAATGCCAGATGTTATGAGGCTCAGCTCGTGGATTGAAGGTCAAACTTCGTAAAAATGATAATTTCTGAAGAAGGATGTATGGCTCATCAGATAGCCCGTAAAATGACCTACGAGCTGTATGTAGGGTTGTAGAATATTATTCAGAGAAAAGTCTTTGAGAGTCTGAAATAGAATCAGATGAGACCCTCACCTAGACCCATATAATGGACCACGACCTGTAAATGGGGTTTCATGGTCCTATCCAACCAGATTTTTAAGAGGGAAAATTTGACCTAACCTATTATTTAAAGCCTATGCTACATCGTTGTATCCCTCAAATGACCTCTTATCAACATATACAACCCTAATCAACCCATTCTCCTCTATCCCAAAAATATTTCTAAGTCCCAAACACTCTCAAGCTTCCTCCAAGGTTTCAACCTAGAGGACCAAGTTAGGGTTTTGACTCTTTCATCCCCAAATCTAATTTTTCTCCATTATATCACTTAGGTATGTGGGTTTTGATTAGTGGGAATCTTCCCTCCACTAAGCTCAACATTCCCTCTCCTTTTTGTCTTCTCAAGTTATGTAAATACATGGTCATTTTATGAACCCTTTTACATGAGGATAATATGACGTATTTTGTGATGGTTTATCCATATGCATTGTTAAGAAGTGAATAATCATGTGAATCTATGATTTATATGATGGTGTGATAATATCCTGACCAAGTTTTTACTATGTTTTTGGTGGGTTTTTTGAATAATGAATAAGTGATTCTATTTTGCCACTCCAATGGGATTCACTCATGATTTGTATCGTTTTTAAGTTGTGAATAGCTACCCACCATGGTTTTGAAATAATATTTATGCCAAACTTCTAAGATGTTGAGAGCCTTATGGAAAGATCTATAAACTATGAATGGTATGAGTTTTGAAAGGGCTATTATGCATGATATGAGATATGAAAGATTGTGAAAGTTATGAAGCGCTACTTTGCTATGAAGAACCTTTGGTTTTGATGAGCTACTCTATGAAAGAAATATTATAATACTATGATACTTTGCATATTATGTCAATAAGTATGATTTTAAATATTCCTTAGGAATGAGACCTAGCACCGAGCGGACCTTGGTATATAACCATTGTCCCATAACTATGTTGCCACCATAGATTTGTGAATTAGCTAATGGATCTATATAGCTTAAGTTGAAAGAATGACCAAAAGGGTGGAGTTCCTGTATGGTACATGTTAAATTAAATTTTGAAAAGGAGAGTGTTCCCGTATGGTTCCTATTATATGTTAACTAAAAAAGGTGGTGTTCCCATAAGGTGATTGTGAGGCATTAACCAAAAAGGGTGGTGTTCCCGTAAGGTGAATGTTTGGTTTACCCTGACAAGGTTGACCACTCCATGTCCGGTGTGGAGTGAACATTAGAATTTCAAGTAGTAGCTCGCTTGGTCTTACATGTGGTTATGGTCCCTTTCCATCTATGTATGATATGATATATGACTTGATGACTCTCATGAATATTTTGACTAAAGCATTGAGCACTCATTACATATTGAGCTTATGCCCATTGATCATGATATGCATATTATGTGTTTGTGGCTTATGCCTTTATTGCATTGCATCCCGCATACATAGTACATTCAAATGTACTAATACATACTTTTTTCCTACATGATCTAACCATGTAGGAACCAAAGCTCTCATCCATCCTCCTCCTTCACGTGGCTAGACAGTTTGAGTGAAGAATTACTATTGGTGAGTCCTCCACTTTCGAGGACAATATCCATTTACTTTCATGCATTTGATTAGACTACTCTATTTTTAAATACTATCTTTTGAGGGTGAACCTGGGATATGTCATGTCCCCCGTTCCATTCATATTTAAAGGTGTTGTTGGATACATGGATTGTATGTTATGAGCTCGACTCTCTTATGCTATATATTATCAAGAAGGATTCCCTTAGTCCTTATTTCCCTTTTGGTGTTAGTGCTTGTGTATGGATGATATGAAAGTCCCAAGTTCCAAAATGCCCCCATAGCATGAGTCATACTTACCCTCCCCTTAGACTTATTTTCTATGTGACTCATGCTTATCCTCTTCCCTACAACATCCCCATAGCGTGAGTCCAAACTTCCGTTTTCCCTTAGAAATTATTTGCTACATGTTGATTGCCTATTTGTAACAACCCAAAAATTTGAAAAATTTTATCGATGCATAGTTCACTGATTTCAAGCTTGGTTGGTGTGGTTTATGGTTGTCATGTGTATCATTCATCAAGGCCTGGGAAAAATTGGCCTAGACCGTTAAATCCTTTTGATATTTGGAGTTTTCTTAGATTGGATAATTATTATCGAAGATTTGTTTAGGGTTTTTCGTTTGTTGCATCTCTGTTGACTAAGTTGACTCAAAAGAAGGCTAAGTTTGTATGGTTGGATGAGTGTGAGAAGAGTTTTCAAACTTTGAAGGATTGGCTCACATAGATACCTATTTTGACTCTACCGAATGGCTTGGATGGGTTTGTGGTGTATTGTGACGCTTCTCAAATTGAGCAGGGTGATGTGCTCGTGCAATATGGTAAGTTCATAGACTATGCATCGAGGCAACTGAAAGTGCATGAACGGAATTACCCAATCCATGACCTTGAGTTAGCATCTATAGTGTTTGCCTTGAAGATTTGGAGACATTATTTATATGGGGTGCATGTTGATGTTTTCATCGATCACAAGAGTTTTCAATATGTGTTCAACCAAAGAGATCTTAATTTGAGGCAAAGAAGGTAGTTGGAGTTACTCAAAGACTATAATATAAGTGCTTTATATCATCCCACAAGGCTAATGTTGTGGCTGATGCTCTCAGTATATTGTCTGTGGGAAGTGTGGCCCATATTAATGAAGGAAAGAAATAGTTAGTCAAAGATGTTCATCGTTTGGTGAGGTTGGGTGGAACATCAGAGGCTGGCAGTTTTGCTCAAAATCGGAGCCGATGTAAGCCGATCCTTCAAAGTTTGGAAACTTTTCTCACTTTCATTTGACCACAAAAATTTGGCCTTCTTTTGAGTCAACTTGATCAACGGAAATGCTATAGAGGAAAACCCTTCAACAAACCTTCTATAATAACCGGCTAAATCAAGGAAACTTCGAATATCTGAAGGAGTCAACGGTCTAGGCCAATCCTTCACTGCTTCAGTTTTCTTAGGATCAACCTTATTACCATCACCGGATACCACGTGACCAAGGAAAGCAACTTCTCCCAACCAAAACTCATACTTACTAAACTTGGCATACAATTGCTTCTCCCTCAACGTTTGAAGCAGCACCCTCAAGTGATTCATATGCTCTTGCTCACTACAGGAGTAAATCAAGATGTCATCAATGAAGACTATGACAAAATTATCAAGGAACGATTTAAACATCTGATTCATAAGATCCATAAACACCGATGGAGTATTGGTCAACCCAAACGACATCACCACAAATTCAAAGTGACCATAAGGAGTCCAAAAGACCATTTTCGGAATATCACACTCTCTTACCTTTAATTGGTGATAACTCGAACGAAGGTATATTTTGGAAAAATGAGTAGCTCTTTGTGGTCGAACAAATCATCAATTTTAGGCAACGGGTACCTATTCTTAACGGTCACCTTGTTCAATTGCCGATAATCAATACACATTCAGAACGAATCATCCTTCTTTCTCACAAACAACGTGGGAGCACCCCAAGGTGAGATACTCGGCCTAATGTAACCCTTTTCTAGCAAATCTTTCAATTGATCCTTCAATTCCTTTAAGTCCGTCGGGGCCATACGATAAGGAGGAATAGAAATAGGTTGAGTATCTGGAAGGAGATCTATGCCAAAATCTATTTCTCTAT